>CAWUFW010022857.1:0-86965 GCA_963921515.1 Calotriton arnoldi | reverse complement strand
GACAAATGCAAAAACAACAGTTGATGGACAGAATGCAGAACAATGTCATACATTCACCCCAGTACAGAGATCTGGGCCTAAATCCATCATTTTTTTGCTCACCATGCCATTCCAGTTTGAACCCAGCCATATGCAAATCAGTCTTGACCCTGTGCCTCATGGGAACAGTCCAGCCCGAACTGCCAAGCCAGGTCCTTCCTGGACTGGAAACAAGCATCCTAGGACCGGTTTCGGGGTTTCACCCTCTTCAGCCAGGATAGCTTGATTCCAGTGGCATGGAGAGCACGGGACCCACGTCTGGGCATACCCGTCCCACTCGGGGTGACAAATGCAAAAACAACAGTTGATGGACAGAATGCAGAACAATGTCATACATTCACCCCAGTACAGAGATCTGGGCCTAAATCCATCATTTTTTTGCTCACCATGCCATTCCAGTTTGAACCCAGCCATATGCAAATCAGTCTTGACCCTGTGCCTCATGGGAACAGTCCAGCCCGAACTGCCAAGCCAGGTCCTCCCTGGACTGGAAACAAGCATCCTAGGACCGGTTTCGGGGTTTCACCCTCTTCAGCCAGGATAGCTTGATTCCAGTGGCATGGAGAGCACGGGACCCACGTCTGGGCATACCCGTCCCACTCGGGGTGACAAATGCAAAAACAACAGTTGATGGACAGAATGCAGAACAATGTCATACATTCACCCCAGTACAGAGATCTGGGCCTAAATCCATCATTTTTTGCTCACCATGCCATTCCAGTTTGAACCCAGCCATATGCAAATCAGTCTTGACCCTGTGCCTCATGGGAACAGTCCAGCCCGAACTGCCAAGCCAGGTCCTCCCTGGACTGGAAACAAGCATCCTAGGACCGGTTTCGGGGTTTCACCCTCTTCAGCCAGGATAGCTTGATTCCAGTGGCATGGAGAGCACGGGACCCACGTCTGGGCATACCCGTCCCACTCGGGGTGACAAATGCAAAAACAACAGTTGATGGACAGAATGCAGAACAATGTCATACATTCACCCCAGTACAGAGATCTGGGCCTAAATCCATCATTTTTTTGCTCACCATGCCATTCCAGTTTGAACCCAGCCATATGCAAATCAGTCTTGACCCTGTGCCTCATGGGAACAGTCCAGCCCGAACTGCCAAGCCAGGTCCTCCCTGGACTGGAAACAAGCATCCTAGGACCGGTTTCGGGGTTTCACCCCTCTTCAGCCAGGATAGCTTGATTCCAGTGGCATGGAGAGCACGGGACCCACGTCGGAGCATACCCGTCCCACTCGGGGTGACAAATGCAAAAACAACAGTTGATGGACAGAATGCAGATTGGCTCAAACGTTCCGTCCATCATCCCCTTTTGTATCGCTTTGTTCGCCCTAAGTTGGCGGGGGTATGCCCAGACGTGGGTCCCTTGCTCACTTTGCCACTGGATTCAAGCAAGCCTGGCTGATGACGGCTGGAATGCCAGAAACCGGTCCTAGGATGCTTGTTTCCGGTCCAGGGAAGACATGGCTTGGCAGTTCGTGCTGGACTGTTCACATGAGGCACAGGGTCAGACTGATTTGCATATGGCCATGTCTGAACTGGGGTGGTGGAGTGAGCTAAAGAATGATGATGGATTAAACCCAGATCAGTTGACTGGGGGTGAGTGTTTGATTGGCTCAAACGTTCCGTCCATCATCCCCTTTTGTATCACTTTGTTCGCCCTAAGTTGGCGGGGGTATGCCCAGACGTGGGTCCCTTGCTCACTTTGCCACTGGATTCAAGCAAGCCTGGCTGATGACGGCTGGAATGCCAGAAACCGGTCCTAGGATGCTTGTTTCCGGTCCAGGGAAGACATGGCTTGGCAGTTCGTGCTGGACTGTTCCCATGAGGCACAGGGTCAGACTGATTTGCATCTGGCCATGTCTGAACTGGGGTGGTGGAGTGAGCTAAAGAATGATGATGGATTAAACCCAGATCAGTTGACTGGGGGTGAGTGTTTGATTGGCTCAAACGTTCCGTCCATCATCCCTTTTTGTATCGCTTTGTTCGCCCTAAGTTGGCGGTGGTATGCCCAGACGTGGGTCCCTTGCTCACTTTGCCACTGGATTCAAGCAAGCCTGGCTGATGACGGCTGGAATGCTAGAAACCGGTCCTAGGATGCTTGTTTCCGGTCCAGGGAAGACATGGCTTGGCAGTTCGTGCTGGACTGTTCCCATGAGGCACAGGGTCAGACTGATTTGCATATGGCCATGTCTGAACTGGGGTGGTGGAGTGAGCTACAGAATGATGATGGATTAAACCCAGATCAGTTGACTGGGGGTGAGTGTTTGATTGGCTCAAACGTTCCGTCCATCATCCCCTTTTGTATCGCTTTGTTCGCCCTAAGTTGGCGGGGGTATGCCCAGACGTGGGTCCCTTGCTCACTTTGCCACTGGATTCAAGCAAGCCTGGCTGATGACGGCTGGAATGCCAGAAACCGGTCCTAGGATGCTTGTTTCCGGTCCAGGGAAGACATGGCTTGGCAGTTCGTGCTGGACTGTTCCCATGAGGCACAGGGTCAGACTGATTTGCATATGGCCATGTCTGAACTGGGGTGGTGGAGTGAGCTAAAGAATGATGATGGATTAAACCCAGATCAGTTGACTGGGGGTGAGTGTTTGATTGGCTCAAACGTTCCGTCCATCATCCCCTTTTGTATCGCTTTGTTCGCCCTAAGTTGGCGGGGGTATGCCCAGACGTGGGTCCCTTGCTCACTTTGCCACTGGATTCAAGCAAGCCTGGCTGATGACGGCTGGAATGCCAGAAACCGGTCCTAGGATGCTTGTTTCCGGTCCAGGGAAGACATGGCTTGGCAGTTCGTGCTGGACTGTTCCCATGAGGCACAGGGTCAGACTGATTTGCATATGGCCATGTCTGAACTGGGGTGGTGGAGTGAGCTAAAGAATGATGATGGATTAAACCCAGATCAGTTGACTGGGGGTGAGTGTTTGATTGGCTCAAACGTTCCGTCCATCATCCCCTTTTGTATCGCTTTGTTCGCCCTAAGTTGGCGGGGGTATGCCCAGACGTGGGTCCCTTGCTCACTTTGCCACTGGATTCAAGCAAGCCTGGCTGATGACGGCTGGAATGCCAGAAACCGGTCCTAGGATGCTTGTTTCCGGTCCAGGGAAGACATGGCTTGGCAGTTCGTGCTGGACTGTTCCCATGAGGCACAGGGTCAGACTGATTTGCATATGGCCATGTCTGAACTGGGGTGGTGGAGTGAGCTAAAGAATGATGATGGATTAAACCCAGATCAGTTGACTGGGGGTGAGTGTTTGATTGGCTCAAACGTTCCGTCCATCATCCCCTTTTGTATCGCTTCAGAGCATCTGTGAGCATGGATTCCTGTAATCAAGTCTGGATAAAACTAGATCTTTCATAATGGTTTTTAGGTCAGTTGATGGGAGGAAGGGCTTAATTTTGTTGAGGAATTTTAGGTTATCTAAAGCACCTTTTGCTGTGGACCTTATGTGGGTGAGCATGTTCAAATTAGTGTCCAGGGTGATCCCCAGAGATTTATCAGAGTTAGCCAGAGTCAGATTGCAATTCAGAGCATCCAGATTGTTTAGCCATTCTTGGAACTGTGGTGATTGGGCATTGTTTGACAGTGCAAGAATCTCCATCTTTACTTGGTTGAGTTTGAGGTGGTTGTGTGAGAGCCTGTTTTGAACTTTCATGAGCGTGACATTAAGCCAGTGTATGTCGTATAAGAGGATATTTCCATGCAAAGTTGGGTGTCATCTACATAGAGGTGGTATGCAATGTTTGCTTGTCTAAGTATTGCGGTTAGGGGCTCGATGTATATGTTGACGATTGTTGGTGAGAAGACTGAGCCTTGAGGGACACCTCAGATAATGGTGGAAATGTCAGATGTTGAGTTGCTTTTTATGAGTTAGGAGTGGTTATGCAGAAACAAGATGAACTACTGCAGGACTGTGCCTTCTGCTCTGATTCGCTGATGCAGGGAGTCTAAAAGTAGTTTATGGTCATCTGTGTCGAAGGCTGCTGATAGGTCTAGGAGGATGAGCAGGGAGCATTTATTAGTGTCTAGGGAGTTGTGAATATTATCTGCTATCTTCAGTATAGCTGTTTCTATGCTGCAACCCTTCCTAAAGCCTGACTGGTTTGAGTCAAGTAGGGTAATGGTGTGAATATGTTGATTGGGTCTGGAGAGAACACATTTTTTGAGAATTTTTGTCAGGAAGGGAAGGTTTTATATGATCCTGAATTGTTGAGGTCCTCCGGGTCTGTGCCTGTTTTTTTTTAGCAGTGGGCTGATTTGACCTTGTTTGAGGCTGTCAGGTATGATCCCATTGTTTAGGGAGCTGTTTATTATTTTGGTCCACAGAGGGGTTAAGGTGTGGTTGAGGCTTTTTGCCAGGGAGTCTGGGAGAGGGTCTGCATAGTGGGAGGAGGGCTTGGAATTAGCTATCACCTTGGAGATGGCCTCCTCCGTGCGAGGGCTGAATGTTTTCCAACTCTTGGGCACTGAGGAGGGCCTTGGGAATTGGGTGAGATAGGTATTTACACAGGGAGAGGCCATCCTTTCGGGATCAAGGAATGTGTTGAGGATGGGTTGATCTCCGTTGTGAGCGAAGAGTTGTTGGAGGAAGACCGTGAGTGGCAATCCAGGGAGAGTTTGATCTTTGTAATTTTGTCATTGAAGAATTTGAGGCAGGGGGACTTTTTTTGGTAGGATTGGAGGTTTGTTTTTTAATGATGTTAAAAAGCTCTTTGGGGCAGTTTCTTGCTTTATCTAGGGCATGACCGAAGAAGGTGGCTTTTTCTTTTAGGGTGTAATTTTGATATTTCCTGCATTCTCTTCTGAGCTGGTATAGATGGGTTGCAGTCGGGTAGCTCTCCAGAGTCTTTCAGAAGCTCTTACTTTTCTTCTTTTCGCGTTGAGGTCTTTGTTGAACCATAATCTTAAGGGAGTGTCTCTGATCCTTTTTAGTTTTGGGGGGGGCACCTAGTCAAGGGCCATTTCCATCGTTGAGTTGTAGTGAGTTGTAAGCTCATTTGTTGTGAGATTATTGGTAGAGGGGTGAATAGAGATGTCATTTTTTCTTTCAGGTCAGTTAGGGGGATCTAATTGAGGTTTCTAGACCATTGGAGAGTTTTCCTGGATTGATTAGGAGGTGTTTCCATTTAGTTGATGTGGAACTGAATGATGTGGTGATCTGACCAGTCAATTGGAAGTATGTTGTTTATGACTATCGCTTCATTATGAGCTATAATGGCATCTGAGGTTGAGTCTCTTTTGTGTCTTTGCCCCTTGCAGTGTTGGGTAACATCTTTGCTGAGAAGGAGTTCATTTGAGCATTGGATTAGTGAGTCCTCTTCATTGTTCCAGTGGAGGTTGAAGCCACCAAGGATGATATTGTTGGTGTTAGTGAAAGAGTAGTGCATTATCAGGTCTGACATGTGCTCAACGAAGAAAAGTGTTTCTGGTGAGTGGTAGAGGAGGTAATATTTTGTAACTTTACTGTCTTTTAGCATTGTGGTGGTGCTGAGGTATTCAAATGTGGGAAAGTAAAGGGAGTGACAGTTCTACCTGTCCTTCTTAATGATGGAGAAGCCTGGTGGGACTAGAAAGTCAAGGATCGGATAAGAGGATTAATTAAGCCAAGTTTCTGTGATGAACGTGATGTTTATGTTGTGCTGTAAGATGGCTTCAGCCAGCTCTGTTGCCTGGTTGGTTGCTGATCTATAGTGTATGATCATGCATTTCGTAAAGTTGTTGTTACTGTGTATCTGGGAGGGGGGTGCCTTAGGTATTTTGATGAAGTGTGACAGTGGTCTGGCAGCTCTAGGGGTGTTGATGTCTTTGGCAATTCCAGTGAGCACCTGGATGTTGGAAGTGGGGTGATTCAGAGTTGGTGCAGTGTCGTTCATTTTCACTAGATAAGTTGCCCTGCTCAGGGATCTGTTGGGGCTCGTTCTTTTTGGGATATGAGATTGGTTGGTAAGGGGGGTTGTGAGCCAGCTATTTGGCTGGGATTTGTACGGCTGGATGGGTTGTCGGGAGGTGTTGGAAAAGGGGAGGGTCAAGCGTGGGGTATGTTCAGAATATGTTTTAAAGCTCATGAGCTTATGGAATCCATTTCAGTTAACAGCCTACCAGACACATAACAGAAGGAAGGCAAAAGTACAAAGTTCCAAAAGAGGAAAGCAACACTTTCTTAGAGTATGACAGCTGACTATCAGCCTGTACATATATTCCAAGAAGTCACTAAATGCCCTTTCCGAAAGAAAAATACCCCAATGAGAACACTGTCTTTATCATATTGCATGAGGAAAAACATGAATAAAACAGTAAACAAAAGTGAAATGCAGCCTTCAATTACGGAAGCTCACCTATAACTGATTCCACTTCCAACTGAATGAAAGTATCAGGTAAGGGGGTAACAAAACATATCTACTTGAACTAGGTCTAGTTTGCACAGGCATCCAGAAAATGATTTCAGCTGTGCCTGACATGAACAAATGGACCACAAAATAAATCAAAGTTACATGCAGAAATAGAAACTTAGTAGAACTATATCAAAGGTGTTATACAATTAAAGTCAAAGTTACACTCTGAAAAAAAAATACCGAATAGTGACAGATTGGCTTGTAAGAAAAACATCAGTGGAAAATTGTTCAATTCTAGACAAAAGGAACAGGCACCTCATTGTCATCAGAAACAAAGCTTCATGGAGTGGTTATTTTGAAATACTGTAGGAGGCTCAAAAAAGTAAGGCAATCACTAGATCATACAATACAACAACATACTTGTGGCATGCTGGAACAGTGGAGGGGAGTCATGAAAAAAGAAGATCTCTAGCGGCCGCGAGAATAAATGGTGAAAAGAAAACCATCATGAGTGATGGTCGAATTTGAATTTAAACATATCTTCAGCAATTAATAGATCAAAGTATTGGAAGGAATGAAAAATATGGAAATGTTCACATTCAACAGGTTTAATTATATGAAACACAGAGGGGTGGGCCAATTAGAGGGTCATGCAGTGTGATAAATAAATAAGAGCAGATAAGCAAAATTTCTGTTCTTTATTTTTCACAATGTACATCAACACGTGACCATCTTTCACAATATGAGTCAACTGAGGTGGAATATCGAACAAGCAATTAGGGCCTAAATACCAAAGCATCCCAAATCACCAGAATAAGGGAATTCGAAAAAATAATGGAGGTGTCCTTGTTGCATTTTGGGACCTTTCCTGCCATGGAAAATAGGCCCAGCCACACAAGTGCAGTAATGTTTTTATTGGGAGAAGTGTGGGAGCATAAAATTATAGAACATCTGTTATTATCAATTGAAATTCTCCTCATTTTTGGATTCCAAATGTAAGCCAGTAACCAATATTCCTAAATTCATTATCTTGCACACGTTTAAAAAATGCATCGGTTTCCTTTACACCCATTATTCATTCATTAGATTTTACCCTATGAGTTGATGTATGGTATGGGCACAGTGTAAAAACATAAGTTGCAGCTCCCTGGATGGCTCTTGATATCGAATGATTTTGATCAACCAAACAACACTACATATACCTGTAACTGGAAGAGTCTGGCAAACATTACAGTATATTACTTTTGTAAATCAGCCATTAGGCTAAAAAGTACGGATGTCAACATTGTCACCTATCTTTATGATTTCTTACTATTCTTTTTTTCTTACTTTGTTTAGGAAAACCATGAGCGATTTACATAAATGACCTCTTACTGAATTCAAAATGTTATCCAATTTTCAGACATGTATAGCTTTCTGAGTTTACCCATAGGTTTCACACCCGCTTCCACCACAAACTACAAATAGGTAGAAACCACAAGAATAGGAAACATTAACTACACTTGTGAAAAAATATTTATTTTGTACAGCAGTCCCTGTTCCTGAGAGCTGGAAAGAGGATGATCTTAGAAAAGCAAACCTTTTGTTAGTGCCATTCTTTAAAAAAATGCATACTTTTTTCCCATTTAAAAAACATTGCTGCATTCTGGCCATGTTCTCTGTTCCCTCTAGGAGAATCCACAAACACTGGGTATCTTTAGAATCCTCAACATGTAGGAAAAATGGACAGACTTTCAGGGCAGAATAACTTTTGTGTAAAAAGAAAAAAGTTATAAAGGCTTAAGCATGAACTGCCACAGACATAAAAAATCAGTGGGGGGTGCTAAAGCATTTAGTGGGTCAATAGGATCCAAAACATCATATGTGAACTGGGTCCTGCTTCTAAAGAAGACGGTTCAAAAAACACACTGACTGTCAATAGGATGGGCCAGGCAATGTGTCTGAACACTGATTACTAACTCAGGGTCACACTCACGGGAGCACCTAAAAGTGGTATGACATGCATGTGGTGCCATTTGAAAATCTAGAGAAATACAGCAGGATAGTTCTCAATAACTAGAGTTAGAGACAAGGGTTTTCACTTTAGTTCTTTTACACACTACCAACAAGCCTTCAGAATTTACTTTGGAATGGTGATAATCCTGCCACCTCTGCCCAGTTTTATTTGGGTTATATATAGAATGATTGAAACAGGATTTCAGGACAGAGAGAGGGATCATCCGGTTCCAGTCCTTGAATTTAGAGAATAAGATAGCCTTATATGCCGATGGTATTATATTATATACTAGAGACACTGTTCTAGCTGTATCACAGCTGGAAGAAATAACAGAAGAGTTTGGTGCTCTTTCAGGTTATTTGATAAACATATCTAAAACAGAGGTGATGGGCTGGAACTTATTAAATTATGCAGGCAAAACACAATCTTCAATCAGATACCTAGAATAGACTCGAGGACCTACCAAATGCCAATCTCTAAAGGACGACCAGTAAAGTTTAAAGTGATGCTTAATAGATAGGTGAACTTATCCCTGATGATATGTGGGCGTACAAATATGATTAAAATGAAGATAGTGCCAAAGCTGACATACCTTTTTAATAATATACCCCTGTCCTTCACTAAAGAATGCATTGCAAAGATAGAGAGTATGCTGAGTAGATTTATATGGGCCAGCAAGGGAAACAGACTCAGCTGGAAGAAGCTTAGAAGGAAATTGGACAAGGGTAGTTTAACTCTCCCTGATTTGCGGATCTACTGTTTAGTAGGAATGGTGATATTCCTAGGGCTGCTAAGATGTACATCTCCATCAGTCAGGTGTAATAACACTAGATCTCCTGTTGAGCTAATATGGGAAGAGGTTTTTTCAGTTGAATTTAAAGCCACAGGTTTCAAATAGGGTTTTGCTTAAGGTATTCAAGACTTCTAAGTCAGCAAATATCACTCAAACACTCTTTTTATGTACAACAGAGTATATTTTACTCCAGTATATTTTTCTAACTTTGATAAATCTGTTTCAAATTTCTGTTGATCTTGTAAAACCAAGAAGGGTGCAATGTTCGACATGTTATTCTATTGTAAATATGTTAATGCATTTTGGAAATTAATTTGGTCTAACTGTTAGATATCAATATACCACTTTTCTTTGAAAATATATTTTATAGGCTCTGTATCATTCTATTGTGATAATTGTGCTTAAAATACAAGTTGCTAGATCTTCTTTTTGCCTTAAGACAAATTACATCCTGTGATTACACCAAATTATCTTTTCAGGCTTGCTGAGTCATATCTGTGAAAACATAGAATTGAAACTATTTGCTCTGTTGCTACTAAAAGTAAGGATAAGAATGATTTATTAGGGTTGCATTTTGCTGCATTTCTATCTGGTTGTTAGATCAGCTAATATAGCTTGCCGTAGCTGGCAATACCTGCCATCAAATTAAAGGCCCGCCCCAGCATTAGACTTTAACAAGGGAGTGGGGCTTTAACGGCCGGTATAGCCCAGCTACGGCGGGCTGTAAAGTTATTAGAACATTCCACCCCATCAGGGCAGAATGTTTTAAGTAGTAAAACAAAGGCCTCATGGAATCGGACGGAGTTGAAATGCCCTCGTTCTCTCTGCGGTCTTTGTTCACAGCTGTTGCTGTGAATCTTCTACAGCTAACAGCTATATGCAGGGCCACAGCTGTTAGCTGTTGAACATTCACAGCAAGGCTTGGCTGAACTGCTATTTGTAGTTCTGCCAAGCCAGAGAGACAGAGAAGCTGAGCAGCATTCACCTCTCCCTCTTTCTGAAGCCCTAGTGACCCTGAGCTGCAGAGAGGAGGGAAGGGTGAAGGCTGCAGGTGTCCTCCTGCACGGCCTCTGCCTTTCGCTTTCCTCTGACGAATATATTTTCAAGATGCAGGGGAAAGAGAAAGGCAAAGACTGTGTATTAAGATATTGAAATGTTGAGAGCAGTGGGACTATACCAGTTCACAAAGGCTGCTGCAGCTTCATTGTCTTCAATGAAGCTCTCAACATTCCAGTGTTCTAATTTTACTTACATTATCTTTTCCTCTCCTTCTTTTCTTTTCTTTCTTTCTTTCTGTTGTCTTTTATTCTACCTGTTTAATATACCTTTAAGTGGGTATTTGTATATTGGCATTATTACAGTAAAATAACTAATGATAATATAAAAAAAAATTTATTGTATGCCTTAAGCTATGTAATATTGTTTTACAATTCCAATAAAAATATATTAACCATAGAAAACGGAAGTAGAATGATGCAGAAATTGGGACTATTTTATTTCAATAATAATAACAATCACCTTTATGGATAAGATTAGCATACAGCAAGGAAATATAAACTACATTATAGCTTTTTTAACTTGCAAATAGTTAAAATCAAGTTTGAAAATGAGTTGCATATGCGGTATGTACTATGAAAAAGCAAAAAGGTTTCTGATTGAAGTTTCCTACTTTCATATGCTTAACGTTTCAAGGACACTGTCCCGCAAAGTGTCAGTATAAGAAAATATTGTTTTTGCTTTTGCTGTTATTGTCACATTCAATTCACCCTTGGCCTCAGTGATTCAGGCTGGTTTGTGCCATGCCTTACTTGTACCCATTACCAATATATTATTTAATATATTGTGAAAGCTGGTTCAATCGAATTAGTCTCTGGAGACAAAAGATTATTATTTGTTTAGTTGTTCCCATCTTATGACTTGAGAAGAATAGTTAGTAGGAAACTGTTAGAAATTGAGGGGCATATTAGCAAGACCCACGTTAAAATTATCGCCGTTTTAGCGGCAGGAAACTGCCGCTAAAACGGCGATAATGGGCTTGCTAATATGCGTTATGGAATTCCAATAGAAGCCCAGGTTAGATGTCCTGCACATCTAACCTGGGCTTCTATTGGAATTCTATGACGCATATTAGCAAGCCCATTATCGCCGTTTTAGCGGCAGTTTCCTGCCGCTAAAACGGCGATGATTTTAACGTGGTCTTGCTAATATGCCCCTGAGTCTCTAGTTTTTATCAAGTTTTATGATAAGTGTATTCCCCTAAATTTTTAAAGGCTTGGATTGCATGCCCTATCATTCAGTTATATGATTTTGAGACTTTAAAGATGGCCATAATAAGTGCGTGCACTTTATTTAAAAATATATCCAATTATCAAATTTACATGTTTTTCCTTTGACAGCTGTTTTATCTAATCAATTCTATCTGTATTTTTGTAAATGCTTTTATGACTTAAAATCTGTCGAATAAAGCTGTTGAAAATGTAAAAGAGTCTCTAGTTGGCAGAGGTTTGCCCCCGGTCCAAGTAGGGACAACAATCCTATTCAGGGTAAGCTAGATACACACTTCAATTTAATTTGTGCTCACCCTCTGGTGGCTTGGCACAGAGCAGGCAGGTTTAACTTAAGAGGCAATGTGTGAAGTATTTGTGCAACACACCCACAGAGTAACACAAGGACTACACCACAAAAAGACTCCACACAAGTTCAGAACAACAGAGAAGATTTATCTGAGTACAACAAGATCAAAATGACAAAAATCCAATCAGTAGAAGCCCAGATATGAATTTTTAAACAATACATTCAAAAACAGTGCTTTGAAGTCAATAGCCCTAAAAGGTTACTTAAGGTTGCGAGGAACCAGGATAAATCCAAAGTTCAGGCCGACAACGCTGAAGGGAAGGCCAGCTATGAGACTCATGCAGGTCCTGCTAAAAAAGTACGTTGGGTGGAGCAACGCGTTGATGCTGACGGCGCGATGCGTCGATCTTTTCCACTCAATCAGGTCACTGCGCCATAGTCGAAGTCCATTGAAATGCACACAATGTGTCATTGTTGAACCGCGCAGAACGTAGTCGTTGGGCTACGCAGTCTGTAGAACTGCTGTAGTCAAACAGCCTTTGCGTTGGCATTGAAGGGTGATGCGTCGGTTCCAATCAGTGCAAAGGTGATGTTGTGTCGGTATTGTAGAAAAACAGCTGCAGAACCCACTTCTGAGGCCCAGGACTGGAGGGGCACCTCGGGCAAGGGTAGGACTCACAGATGGCAGAGGTCAGCAGCACAAGCAGGATTGCAGGAAGTCTTTTGTGTCCCTGAGGCTTGAGAAAACAGGAGGCAAGCCAGCAAGCCCTCGGAGTCACTCTGGGTTCAAGTGAGATGTGTACCGTCCTTGTCCTCAGCAGGGTAGAGATCAGTAGGCAGCAGGGCAGCTCAGCAAAGCAGAGAAGCAGTTCTTCAGAACAGTCAGTCATGGGAAAGTGGCAATCCTTACAGCACAGCAGTCTTTAGTTCAGCAGAGTTCTTCCCAGGTCCAGTAGTGTACTGATTTGGTAGGGTCAGAGCCCCAGTACTTATACCCAAATGTGCCTTTGAAGTGATGGTGACTTCCAAACAGCTCCTTAAAGTGTGCATGTCCCCTTTTATCCAAGCCCTGTCTGCTAGGCTATCTGTGGGGGGGTAATCAGTCATTTGTGTGGAGACAGGACACAGCCTATTCAGATATAAGTGTGAGCTCCCTCTCCCACTTCCTGCCCAGGAAGGCTATCAGAATGCAGATGAATGCAGTTGAGTCATCTGTCACACCCACCCTTGCTGTGTTTGTGGCTGTTTAGAGGGAATGCACAAAGTGTAACTGTCACCTTCCCAGACATGTATTGGAGACAGGCAGCAAGCACACAGAGCAAAGTTAAGAGCAGAGAAATGTCCACTTTCTCAAAGTGGCATTTCTAAAACAGTAATGTTAATTCAAGCTTTATTATTTAAGAGGATGTATCATTACCATTCCAAAGATATGAAACATGATCCAACTACTCCTTTCTAATCAGGAATTACAGCTTAAAAGTACATTAAGGAATTCCCAATGCTAGTCTATGGGAGGAGTAGGCCTCACAGCAGTGGAACATGAATTTAGCTGTTTGTCACTACTAGGACATGCACCCTGCCCTTAGAGATACCTACGGCCTACCTTAGGGGTGACCTATGTGTGATAAAAAGGGAGTTTACAGCTTGGCAAGTGGTTTTAAATGCCAAGTCGGAGTGGCAGGCCTGAAACATGTTTGAAAGGCTACTTGTGTGGGTGTCACAACCAGTGCTGCAGGCCCACTAGTAGCATTTAGGTTACAGCCCCTGGGTATATGGTATACCACTTTACAAGGGACTTCTAAGTAAACTAAATATGCCGATCAGGTATATACCAATGTCACCATGTTTTAGGGGGGAAGCACATGCACTTTAGCACTGGTCAGCAGTGGTAAAGTGCTCAGAGTCCTAAGGCCAACAAAGTAATAGAGCAAAAACTGGATGTAAGCAGGCAAAATGTTGGGGAGAAGATCATCCTAAGGATGACAAGTCTAACAGAAACGAAGTGAAAATCAAGGTTCCTTGTTTTTGAAGGTATGCTGATCACTAGGCAAATACACAAGTGTTTTCTGGTTTGCACATTCATAGCAAATAAAAGGAGAATCCTGATGGAAGTCTTCACCTGGGTCAGCAGTTTGTGGAAATTTCTGGGAATTAAGTAAATCCCAGAAAGTACCAGATCTACACTCAAACATGGGTACAAACCTAAAAATGTAGTTTTACTGCTTTCTATGTGAATTGGTCCCTTTGTGCCTAAATACTGTTTAAACTATGTGCGCCCCATTCAAATAATAATGGAAAATCAACACCCACAGGAATGATATATTTGTAAACGATATTTTGGCCACAATGTTTGTGTCAGATGATATTTTTGTCAGACATATTCTGACCTAGAGCCACATATATCATTCCAAAAGAAATCCTCACCAGCGTCTATCCCAACACTGGTTAGCGCCTCTAAAAGACGTTGGGTAATCTATTTATCATGGCATTGCATTTAGCAGCAGAGCAAGCACTGCATTTCTTCCAAAGTTTAGTAATATCTATCTCACTTCTGGCATAGAGGTTTCAGCAATCTACCTAGCAACCCACTGCAATTGCGTTCCTATCGAGCAAAGAAATCCCAATCTGGTATTCCTAATTCTCCCTCAAGAGTGGGGAGTTGACATTTGTATGAGTCACACTATATCACTTGGTGTTACAAATCAAAGCTGTCAATATAGCATCCAATTCTGGAAACAAAAGTACTAGGTAAGAATACTGGAGGATTAGTAAAGTAGTGTAAGAGCTGCAACTGCACCACCATTGTTACCAAAGAGACTGTTCCCGGCACAGAAAACTAGAGGGATTACCAGAAGGAAACACAGCCCTTTAGGACCAACACTACTCAGTCTATGATATAGAACCCACTGGGATATATCTGGATCCCGAACAAGCAGAATGTTTTGTATTCCCAACAAATATTACAGTGAGTGATTGTCACTACAGACTTCTTTATGCCAGGTCTGATCGGGAATAGTGAACTAGGGGGTAATGGGTCCTGATCCTTTGCAATCCTTGGATATTAGAGCCAAATAATTGTGATTCACTTGTACTTGACAATGGGAGACCCCTTCCCCATTATTGATACTATGCTTGAAGATGTGTCAGAACAAGTCAAGATAGTCACTCTTTTTCAGGAAAAATTCCAATTTATTGCTTTCTTAAGAAGTCTTTATGATGCTTGACTCTTTCCAGAATTCAGAGTCATGTACAACAATGAAGGATCAAGGATCGACCATACACAGGAAGTAAGATTCGACCCCCTACGTATACGTATTCAGGTACACTACAGAAATACTCACAAATACAATACAGGCCACCTGCTAACAGATCACTTCCACACTGCTCACCCTCACAAGAAAAGTTTCACCTTCTATGGCATTGAGGTTGTACATCTGGCAAAACGAGGAGGAGACCGGGAGCTCAAACTGCGAAGAAGAGAAAGTGAACTCATTCTCAAAGTCAACACAGTCAAACTTGGGCTTAACAAGGATGCAGAAATGCAAGTCTGGCTAGGCGAGGGATGAGTAACCATGAACCTTAACATATACATTGTCTCCCTGACCACAGACGCGCACCACAATCTTAGAAGGCTAAGGGCCAGGTTAGAGGGCTAACATTCCAGCATCCCCCACAACATCTAGCACCGAGCTGGTCCCTAACACAGTTCATCTTTTGAATTCATTTTTAAGAACAGGGTTTGAATTTATAGTTATGTCCATTCAAGACACCCTGATCCAGTTGTGGGTAGATTTCCCAGCGAGGATCCTTTTACACATGTAGGCTACTGCCCACAATCTTGCATAAATCTTGCACATCTGACCATATTTCTCTTTTCAACATATCCCCTATGCACCCAGAGGGTATCCACGAAATCGGGGAAACTGTACAAAAGTCCCCTCCACTTACCACCTTCCAAGATGGCCACCGCCATACAGGCCACCGACACTAAGATGCCTGCCTCACCACTGCTAGGTCGGCTCTCGCTCTAAAACTGAGACAACTCATTTTAATAAGCACATCTAGAAGAGGCTCAAAGAGTATAGCATTCTTATTGAAAGGGATTACACTTATCCCCGGTCTTTTCCTATGTCCCTCCACTCATTACTATTCCTTCAATTACCTCGATATAGTGCAGACCTTAGTCTAAGTAGATACGGTCTTATTGACTGTACTCCACTCCAAGATGGCGCCTTGTCTTGAGTGCCACATCACCCGGATCCGGAAACGGCCCGGGTTCACAGTGTTCAAAAGACCCCAGCTACACGGGGTCTTTGCTATCCGTGATGCGGTCCGCCGGACCCCGTGCGGATCTAAACCAAAATAAGTTCTTGTCCCGTGGCAGCATCCCGGACTGCCGTGTGGACAGCCCGCATTTTCCTGAACCAGTGTACCATAATTCTGTCTCCCTGCTTCTAGATACCCACTTTTTCGCAGCGCCAGTTAAAGGACTACATCCCGCTACTAATTTATAATCACGGTAAGCACGGTCTCACAGGCCCGGGAAGAATTAAGGGACACCCTTTACCACTAATAGGAATTTGGCCCTCGATTAGATTATTCTCGTCACTCGCCCCTCGAGCATAACAAGTTGAGCACTTAAGTCCAAATACATTAAAAACAGGCCTTCACTACCAACTTAATGATATCCTACACAGGCCACTTACCTATAAACCACCACGGAAGCATTTGGTTTCCATATCCCACTGAACCAAATGCTATGACAGGTATAATGGTACAAGCTAGAGGTTTGGTCCATTGCAAACAACACTCAGTTTTGTACATCTAGACCAAAAACTAACAAAAATGTATGGTATCTATTTGTCTTTTATTCTCATATAGAACATGACCTTGTGACCTGGACATCTATTTCCCGTTTGTATCCTATGTCTATTGTTATTGAAATGTACTTTGGGATTGTTGTTGACACTATTTTTATCCTAAAAAATCTTTCCACATACTATAATATTATTTTGTTTCTCACATACCCCGATCATGTGCCTCACACTGTCCAACCTTCCTTCTATACTGACCATCGCAATACTTAACCCCATATCATACACACTCTTTCTTTGCCCATTCCCTCTGTCTCGGATTCGGCGATTATCTCCCCCATAATACGATGGTTTGTTTGTACTAATGATGTCCGCGGTTTTTCTATCGCAGTCTTTTTGCCTCGCTATGTGTTTGCCTCTTTTTACTCTATACTCCTTTCTCCGACCTCTTCCTGCAATGTTTCATACGACTCGCATGGCTACGCCTTACCTTTCTCTCCTTTTTCATATCTGTTGCCTACATTAATTCATCCTCCTGTCTAAATTCTTCTCTCATTTTTTCTTTCTCACTTTGTCACTACGGATGTCTTGTTCGTACCTTTCCTTCCCTCCCCTCCGTTAACCTATTCTCGACCCTTACCTTCGATTCGACTTCACGACACTGACACCACATTGTCACGGGTGATGTATGTTTACAACTGCACTGCTGCATTTTTGTAAATATGTTCCAAATTTTGACTATTGTGTTGTATGTTGCTATTTCTTGAATGTACAGCCCTGAGGAAGCCTCAGGCCAGACAGCCGCTGTAAGGGGGCGAAACACGTGTTGGCTGTAACTTTACGTTTTTTTATTTATGGATCCTTGATCCTTCATTGTTGTACATGACTCTGAATTCTGATGGGGAATAGACATGATTTTGACAAATTAATCTGTAATCCTGATATTTTCCCAAAGGTCTACATCATATTTATTGTTGAAACTAAGTCCGCCACTACATCACACAGATAAAGAAGTATATCATCTATGTGTGACAATATGATATATGTAGTGACAGCTAAGGCAATTCCTCTATGTTTACCATTTTGGTATATTGTACTGGTAAGGGGTACCATGGGCAGTAAATATCAAGGGAAATAGGGGTGTTGCCGTCCATTTCCTGCTAAATACCGCATGATTTTAACATAGTTCTGCCAGCGCAGACCTCACAAGAGGTTGGGTATACAATGAGGTACCTTCCTCATTTTACTGTGCCCTGCCTCAGTCTTCGCAGTACAGTTGATGTGTATTACCAAAAAATAGAATGAAAGGTCTTTTCACTATGTAGTGTAGCTATGACGGATAAAGGAACTGTAAATAGAGTGGTTTATAAGATAGTAAATATTCCTCTAATATTAGAAAATGTATTGCATCCTAAGACACGTTCGCTTTGGTCAGGGTGAATAATTGCCAGCAAAAAAAAAACATGAATTGCTATGATTTTTTAAAGGATTTTATAATAAATGTTTAACATTGACAAGAGAATAAAATATGTTCTATCTAAATGATCTCTACCAGATTTAGGTAGGGAGACAAACATGGGGCACTCAAACTGTACTCTAGCTGCTGTGTGCATATTTACCAAGGTCAGGGAAGTAAATACACATAAGTCATACAGAATTCAATTGTTATCCTATCAGCATCTTGGAACCTGCCTCTGAGGAGTTCGAATATCGTTTTTTCTCACTTCTTGAAGGGGTAAATAAGCCTTCAGTGCTTCCACCTAAGTAGGAAACAGTGAGTTCTGCCCTTTATATATACTCTTTTAGCTCTCTGCTGGATACCTCTGTTTTTTCTTCCTGTAATTCAGAATAATAGTCCAGAAATGAATGCTGGTTAACCTCTTGTGTGTAAACAGCCTTCCATATCCATTGTAGGTACTGTCAATTGGAAACCTTCTGTAAAAAGGTTTGATTAACCAGGCCAGCACCTTTCAATCTTGTCTCTCTCGTCATGTTTTTTTTACCATATATGTTCTCTAGTCCAACCAGTGCAGTTTCTTTGACAAAGATTTGTATAGTTCTCTTTCTCGTCTGAGGTGATCTCAGTGCTGTCCCGAATGGCCAACCCAAGATTTTCCAGGCAAATTTTCTGAAGTAGATATTTCCCTCGCCAATTCGCTTCTAACTTTAGATGATGTTCTGAGTCAATGGCCCCTGATCCTGTTCTGCCAGTGCACCTGAGGCAGACCTATAAGTTTCAGTGTAACATTGACATGTCTCCCCCTCTTGGGTACTTCTAAATATGGAGTTGTTCAGTGCAGCTGTCTGTAGATGCCAGGGAAGACTATTAATTCTAGTACCACACAAGCGCAGGCCCAACATGAAATGGTTGTGGTCACTGATGGGTTTGCAAAGATATTTACTTTGTTTGTTAGAAAAATGTCAGCATGCAGTGTAAAGATTTTGTCTACCCTGATAGACAGGTCATGCACATAAATGAAAAAACGAATACTCTTTGGTTGCTGAGTAGCATAAATCAATTGAAAGAGGGGGGACTAGGAGCTAATTGTGGTCCAGTACCCGTGCTCCTTGTGCTGAACACTAATCAAAAAGGGGGGTAACTGTTCCAAAGCCAGGTGCAGGAAAGTCACCCGCAGGTAGAGCTAGTAAAAGAAAAGAGGGAAGGGGGGCCTAGGTGTGAAACTACTGTCTAGAGGCAAGCACTAGTCTTGTCTCATGATGCCCTCACACACCCCGAAGGATGTCATGCTTCATCATCGGGCGTTTGCTCCTCGTCGGGCCGGCGCTGCAATGCCTACGGGTCCCCCAGAAGGTCACTTTGGCAGAGATCTTTTGTAAAGACTGCTGTATGATGAGTGCGGGTGTGTGATAGCGAGGGTCCTATGTGAGTAGTAGGTGAGTGCATGAAGGGTAAAACTGACTGAGGGATACCAAATGTCAGTAAAGTTTAATGTAAAGGTTCCCTCGCCAGAATAAAAGAACCTGAAGGTCGTGGGTTACTAGAGATGGCGTAAGGTGCCATAGTAGCTATAGGTCATAGGTCAACATGTTTCGCTCCTGCTCGATCAGCAAAATCCATGGCGCTTCATCAGGAACGGGTGTAGTGAGATAAAAATGTGATTTATAGTGGGGTCAAGAACCCTAATCGAACAGGGCAGGCAACACCTGTGTCTAACCATGGTGTGGCTCAAACTAAATAGTTTAGTCGCTCCTGTCGCAACCTAATCGAAGGTAAGAAGATACTCCATAGGCTAGAGCGTGTGGGCTCCCGCTCTGATACGGGAGTTATCAGGAGAGCAACATCGTGCAACACCAACCCACTGGCACGTCTGCCTGCATATTGAGGCAGACGTGGTTAGACACAGGTGTTGCCCGCCCTGTTGCCCGACCTATGACCTATGGTTACTAGGGCACCTTAGGCCATCTCTAGTAACCCACGACCTTCGGGGTCTTTTATTCTGGCGAGGGTACCTTTACCTTAAACTTTACTGACATTTGGTATCCCTCAGTCAGTTTTACCCTTCACACACTCACCTACTACTCACATAGGACCCTTGCTATCACACACCCGCACTCATCATACAGCAGTCTTTACAAAAGATCTCCGCCAAAGTGACCATCCGGGGGACCCGTAGGGCATTGCAGCGCCGGCCCGATGAGGAGCAAATGCCCGATGATGAAGCATGACATCCTTCAGGGTGTGTGAGGGCATCATGAGACAAGACTAGTGCTTGCCTCTAGACAGTAGTTTCACACCTAGGCCCCCCTTCCCTCTTTTCTTTTACTAGCTCTACCTGCAGGTGACTTTCCTGCACCTGGCTTTGGAACAGTTACCCCCCCCTTTTTTGATTAGTGCTGGGTAGCATAACCTCAAGCAATCAACCAGATACCATTGATATATAGTGTGAGAAGAATTAGGGTCTCATTATGATGTCAGGCGGAAACTTTCCGCCCGACACCGTCTTAGATTCAGAAACCGACCGACTTGCAGTAGGCGGTTCCGCCTGCCCGATTACGATGAGAAAAAACAATGTTCGGTCGGAGTCCCATTCTTTCCTATGGGGGCCTGTGTTCTGCTCGACAATACAGGCTCCTATGGGGAAATGGGGGGTGTGTGTAAAACCCTGCACCCTGCTACAGGCACCCCACGGTGCCTGCCACACAGTGCAGGGTTTTACAGGGAAGCCCCTTAGGTACCCCTTGGCCCCCAACCAGAGGCCGCGGCATGAAGGGGGCCCTGCTAGGGCCCCCCAGAGTCTCTTTCCGACAGCCATTTCATGTCGGACAGGCCGACTCGGAGAGGCTGTTGGAAATCGACATCGTAATCGGATGGTCGGTCAGAAACGCTGGGTATAGAGGTGCACGATGCGGTTCCGAAAAACACAGATACTCCGAGAGCCAGTCAGAACAGATTCTGAATGACCGGGCGGTTTACATTTTGACTGCGAACATCGTAATCAGTTGGGCGGATTGTAAGCCGACTGAGCCGGTCGGAAGGGTTCCGACGTGTTTTAGGGAATTCCCACTGTCGGGCGGAGGCTTTCCGCCCGACATCCTAATGAGGCCCTCAGTTGTGGCAAACAACTGCCACTTCCATTTCCTTTACAATCTCATGTCCTTGTCATGCACGATGTGTTTCTGTAAGAAAACTCCATGAGTCTACGCTCCTTGATCCCCATGTTTCATGCCTCTGACCTTTCACGTCAAGAATCAATATTCCTGTCAAATGGAGCCATCACATGTGAGAATGAAACAATGAAGTTGCAGCTGGGTAAGCATAATAACCATGTAGGCACTGCCTACTTTGCAGGTGTATGCCACAGGGAGTAAACAACAGAAAGGAATCAGCATATTGAAACCATCAATTCATGGTTGTATATCATGAGGTCAAACTTGATCAAAATAAGGAATCATTGGATCTGGGAGACATTTTGAACAGACTGTTGTCCTTTCCTGATGATTGTCTGGAAACATATTCATTAGCAATGGAGTCCAATTTCCTATCAGTCAGATCTTTCGGTGATCTCTGCTGCGTAGTGACATTCACTGCAGCTACTGCTGCTCTTTGTCGATTTGAGCAGGTTCTTGTTTTACTTTGTTTATGTGGTGGGGTCAGGACTACCCATCTTCATCTTTGGAGCCACCAGGCACTGATATTTGACAGTACTGCTTGTCTGCACCTGTTTTTCTCTCCCCAGTTCTGGTAATCTTTGGGATCAGTGAAGAAGTGTGATTGACCATTCTGCAATATCTTTTTGCTGGGAACATAAGTGCATATCTGGCCGCCATGTCTCATATGCTCTGTTTAATTTGAGAAAGGATGCACATTGTGGTAACACAGCAGTATTGTTTAGACAAATCATTAATTTGTTGAGTTCCACAAAAAAGACTTGTCTTCCTAGACTTCTACAGGACATTTAGTATTGGGCCTCCACAGGTTTTGTTGGGGGCCTGCAGTGTGTGGTCCCACTGCGACCTTGTGTGCTCTTTCCATTGTGTGAAATTTCAAGATGCCTTGAGGTGCAACAGTTTTAACCAGCTATTCTTCCAAGAAGTTGACAATGTGTGTATTAAGCATGCTTTTTAGCAGACCCATCATTTGCTGCTCCCATTTCTAGATTGGCTTTCGAAGTCTTTCCCCCCGAATTCTAAGAACCTCACTTGTTCACTTTGATCCAGTACTTGTTATTGTAATGCTTCAATCGATGCAACTTTTAAAAGGAAGCTTTACGTTCAATAGGTTTTCATTCTCTTTAATTCGATTGATGTCTTTCCTCTTGTTGTGACACAGAAAACCAATGTCCACAGCACCGATTTTACTTCCAATTGCTTTTCTAGAGGATTCCATGGTGCTCAGGGCTTTGTGAAGTGTATTACTTCGTGCGCTGAGAACAGTGGGCCTGATTCACAGAACTAACTTACGTCAAAAACGTAAACGTAAACGTAAAGTTAGTACTTTTTAGGTATTCACAGAATACACTTACTCATTTTGGTATTCACAGAATAGTACTAACTTTACATTTACGTTTACGTTTTTGACGTAAGTTAGTTCTGTGAATCAGGCCCAGTGTTATGCCCTCTGGCCATTTCAACTGATAACAATGCGGAAGGAGCATTTGTGGCTTCTGTACACAGCTCATGCTCTAAACTCTGTCTGTCGATAGATTTGGGGTTATCTATTGTGTTGCTAGCTTGGGCGTTGTTTAGGAAGCAGGAAATTATAGACAGAACTGGAAGAAAGACTTGCGCCAATGTATTATGCACTAAAATAACAACATGTAATTTAAGGTAGGACTAATTAACTCCATACACCTCATTACCCAATTAGGTATAAAGCAAGTGTTCCAGTTGTGTTACTGCTGGTGCTGGCAGTTGCTCTCAGTTTTAACATCCTGTTAGGCTGATTACGTGGTCTGAGACAGTACTTTGTAGTGCTGCAGTTTTAGGCCCAGCAAAATTAGGGCCTGATTTAGGGGCATATTCACAAGGACTTATCGCTGAATTATCGCCACCTTAACGCATCAAAAGTGGAGATAGATTTAACGCCCATTCACAAGCGTGTGCAAACTGCAGACATCGCCAGTATTCCTGCGATAACTGCCCCAAAATGTATCTCCATGGGTGACACCACCAACTAACCGCACACAGCCACACCCAAAGAACAACCGACGCCATGGAACTACTCATCATGCAGCTTAGAGCCCCAACAGGGCCACAACACCCACCGCCACCACCCCCAGGACCCGGACCCGCACCCCCCCGGACCACCACAGAGGCAGGGCAGAGTAAGACAGTGGACCTACCGAAAATGCACCAGTCTCAAAGACCTAACGCCCGAGGAAGTCATTGCACACTACAGGCTCAAAAGGACAACCATCCTCCGCATCATGACCCACATCGGCCACAGGCTGATGGTCCCAACACAGCGGACCACCAACATCCCTCTGCAAACTGCAGACATCGCCAGTATTCCTGCGATAACTGCCCCAAAATGTATCTCCACGGGTGACACCACCAACTAACCGCACACAGCCACACCCAAAGAACAACCGACGCCATGGAACTACTCATCATGCAGCTTAGAGCCCCAACAGGGCCACAACACCCACCGCCACCACCCCCAGGACCCGGACCCTCACCCCCCCGGACCACCACAGAGGCAGCGCAGAGTAAGACAGTGGACCTACCGAAAATGCACCAGTCTCACAGACCTAACGCCCGAGGAAGTCATTGCCCACTACAGGCTCAAAAGGACAACCATCCCCGCATCATGACCCACATTGGCCACAGGCTGATGGTCCCAACACAGCGGACCACCAACATCCCTCCGCAGACAAAGCTGCTGGCTGTGCTGCACCTGTTGGCCTCTGGTACCTTCCAGCCAACAACTGCCAGAGTCGGAGGAGTCTCACAGCCAGCCCTATCAAAGTTCCTCACACCTGTCCTGGATGCCATCATCAGCTTCATACCCCAGTACCTTCACTTCCCCCACACTGCTCAGGAACAGCTGGAGACCAAGCAAGGCTTCTACGCCATCGCTAGATTCCCACACGTGTTGGGGGCCATTGACTGCACACATGTCCCACTTGTGCCCCCTGCGGACACTGCACACATCTACCGCAACAGAAAGCACACGCATTCCATCAATGTGCAGGCAATAGTGGACCACCGGGGAATGTTCACCAATGTCGTCGCAAACTACCCAGGCAGTGTGCACGATTCCTACATCTACCGACAGTCCATCATCAACCAGCGCTTCCAGGATGGCACATATGGAACTGGACTGCTCGTTGGTAAGTACCAAATCTACACACCACACACCTCAAAGCCACCATCACACAACGCACAACTGTGGGAATGCACATGTGACCAAACCACATACAACATGTCAATCAACATGCCCACCTACCAGACACGAGAACACAACTCCATTGGGATCCTGGGCTTCCCATGTACACAATCCAGTTATATCATGGCACCACAGCCACACAACAGCTGAACGTGTGGAGAGGCGGAAAGCAGGCATGTGCGAAGGATGCAAGTGACCCATGAATGGGAATGTACACAACAACAAGTGTGGTGTGAATGTGCTGGACAGACCTGGGTATGCAAACCACAGATATGTCAATGCAGACATTAACTGCTGGTGTCTGGAGAGTAGTGAACAGTGGACGCAACCATGTCACCCCAGGCTGTGGATCAGATCGCGGAAATGTCGCTCGCTGCGTCCCCCCCTGTGTGTGTGAGCATAGTGGGTTGGGCTGGCTTACGCCAGGCCTGCGCAGGGGTGTGGACAAAAACCCCATGGCGCAGAGCGTGGTGCTCTCCCGGAATGGCCAGCGTCACTGCCAGGGCGGCGCCTCTCAGCCCGCCACGAGGCCGACGCCGTGAGCAGCGGGGCCTGCGAGCCTGTGCGCCTGCTGCACCCCAGGCCGCTGATACCCAGACCTGGCTTGCCCGCCCCAGCGCTCCAAGGCTGCACTGCTCACCTGCCGACACTGTCGTGTGTCAAAGAGGGCCCACCACGTGCCGGTGCTAGCTCCAAGACCCATGTCCGCGACCCTGGCAGCCTCCTCAGACCAGCGCTGTCCTCCGTGACACAGGCCCCCAGGAGTCCTCATTCGTTGACATACTCCACTGCTGCAGCCGGCCTACACTGCAGTCCAGTATGTCCCACATCTAGAACTGAGTCTTCATTAATCAATGGCAGAGTCCATGCCAGTGAACGCAGGGTGAGGAGTGAGTGAAAGATGCGTTTCAGTCCGATGGAAACACGGATCACCGTTACGGAGGAGGTCAACCAGTAGCAAGGACTGACCTGGTGCCACTAACCCTGTGCACCGTGAGTCACCGTCAGCCTCCGGCAGAACATTGTTGGTGTCTGAGCCTGTGGCCTGGGGGTTGTCATCAGCAATGGGCATGTACGGACTTGGTGTTTGGCATGAGTCTGTGGCATTCACATCCGCCATGTTGCCGGACACAGCTGGTACGTGCCCTCTGCATCATACCCTGGGGGTACACCTCCCACTCTTCCCCGAGACACTCCGCAAAAACCACCTTTGATACATACGAGACCCTGCTCTGCCCTCATGACCCTACCCCAGTCTCCTGTAAGTCAGCGTCCCGTGGCAGTAGGCCCATGTCAGCCGCTGTGCATCCGGGGCCACTAACTCTGTGCAACTCAAGTCGGGCTCCCTTGCTGTTCGAACATTGCATCCCTGAGTGCCTGATGACTGTTGAAGTTGCTGCCAGCACCAGCTACTCCCTGAGGGCTGGCTTACACTCACCCCACACACAGCCAGCACAGGCGTCACTGGACTAGTGGGCCTGCCAACACATCATGCCGAACCAAGTATTGACTCTTTTCTCTCTGCACTGTCACAGGTGATCAAGGATATGCACTCTGCCCCTGGATGATGACACCCCTCCGAGACCCGAACACAGCCGCCCAGAGGCAGTACAATGCGGCCCACATACGCACCAGGGGCATAGTGGAACGCACATTTGGCATGTTTAAGTCACGTTTCAGGTGCCTGGACGTCACAGGTGGAAGGCTCCTGTACAGCCCAGACATCGTGTGCAAGATGATCGTGTTGCACAACATATGTGTACGCACCAATGACCCATGGATCCAAGTTCCAGAAGTACCGGACGATGATGAGGACGATGGGGCAGGTGGCCCACATCCCACTGCAGCTGCGGCAGGAATGGCCCATAGGAACACCCTCATTGCCAATTTCTTCTCATGAGCACGTCGCATTGTGGCCGTCCCTGGCAATCATGGGACAGTACAAAATGTCCACAAGCACAGCATGTCTGAATAAAAATTATTTTCAGGTTACAGGTTGTACTTCTACATTGTCATGTCACAGTTTCCTGCTGTGCCAGATGTGATTGGCCATGTTGTGCAGATATGCGGCACCAGTTGTTTCCCGTGTTCTGGTGTGGAGGTGTTGCTGTTTATACCAGGATGTTATCAATGTCGAGGTGCACTTATTCTTATGTGCGTATGCTGCATGGTGGGTGAGTCGCTCCTGCGGCTCTGATTTGGCTGCCACTTATCCCTTTCATGCAGTGTACCTTTCAGTTCTGTGCTTCCACAGTGCTGAGATGTTGCAGACTTGGCTAACTTGTGCTCTTTGTCGAGTTTTGACTCTTGGGCATGGTTTGTCCGCAGATGTGTCGTTGACGTCAGGGGTTGTTTGTGCAGGTGGTTGTGTCCGAGTGTGACCTGCTCCTTTCCGGTTGTGGTCCCCACTCAGCCACCTCAGTGTCATGCCGTGTACATTGTCATGATGATTGGACTGCAGCCATGCTACTCATCATGTGGTGTCTCTTGCATTGTCAGTGTGGCTGACGTATATGCATGTTTGCTGTGTTTCGCACGTGTGCATGTGTTGGTTGTGTGATTGTTGATGTGTTGGGTGGGTGCCCCTTTCGGCACATGGTGTACGTGGGACTACTTGGTGTTTGTGTATGTGCTGAAGTGTTCACGTGGGATCAGGGACATGATCCTGAGTCATTGTGGGTGTGCAGTGTGCTCTGCTTAATTGTGCATGTGTGCCATTGTGCCCATCTCCCCCCGTCCCCCCACTCCCTGGTCGGTACGCACCCTGTTGTTGTGGTGTCGGGTCATGTTGGGCAGTGTCCGGATCCCCAACTCCTGTCACCGTCTCCCGACTGGTGACTGCGGCCACCAGCCTCTCCATGTCATTCAGCTCCTGGTGTTCTGCTGGCCCCCCTCCTCCGAAGTGCGTTGCTGATTTCGTGTTGGCAGCGAGTTTCTGCTTGGTTTTGCCATTCACATCAGTCCAGCGCCTCTTGTCCTCTTCCATTGTCCTCCTCGGCGCTGCGGTGGCATTCACATGGTCCGAGATGGTGTGCCATCTTTGCCTCTTTGTTGCCAATGACACGTTGGAGGTGAAGTACAGTTGGTGGTGGTGTTCTATCTCATCCGTGGCGATAATTGTGTTTTCCTGCAGACTGTACCCCATCTTCCTCTTCCTCTTCTCATTGCCCTTCCACAAGCCCTGGATTCCTGGGTGTTCCTCTGTGGGGATTGTGGGGTTCATGTTGTCCTCTGCAGTCAGTCAGGGTGCATCCGTGGTACTCCGCAGTTGATTTCCTTTTTAGTGGCATTTTCCGTATGCTGTTCTTGTGCTTTTTCCCGCATTACGCGTGGGTATTGCTGGCCTCTCGCTGGTTATCACAGTTTTCTTATTGCGTTTGGGCCCATCGCGTCTTTTTACGCATTGGGGGTTTGTGTTTTTATCGCCGTCGAGGTGGTTGTTTCGCGGACTCTGGCTGCGGTTTCGGGAGGCTATCGCATGGTACCGCCGTGTTGTGAATTCCACGTTAACATGGGTTTTTTTTCCCGCGATAGACTGCGATGTGTGAAGTTGCGTTAACATTTTTTGGGGATGTTTAGCGCACGTTCTTGTGAATATCCCCCTTAGACTTTGAGGGATGCATTTACTCCATCACAAATGTGACGAATATATCGTCTGCCATATTGCAAATGTCAGAGGATATAATGGAATTGTAATATGGCTGACGAGATATCCACCACCTTTGTGACGGAGTATCCCATCCACCTAAGTGTAAATCAGGCCCTTAGTTCTTAGCTGCTTTGGCAAATATTGTATGATACTAACAGATATTTTTCTTCCTCCACTTGGTCTACTCCCCTTTGAGGTGCCTGACATGTTCCTCTTCGTACCTGTGACTTCTCTGCTTCTCTCCTGTAGAGTATCCATCCCCTTCTCCTTCGGTAGATTACAAGGCAGAGAGGGGATCTAGCAAGACAGCACACTCTGGACAGTGCCTCAGCCCTCCAGCCCCAGTAGTAGCTCTAGGAGGCCCTCTTCACCTCTCCCTGAGGCCATCAGTGCCACTCGAATTTCTGCTTTTTCACAGGTGATGGAAGCCGCAATGCACCTTGTACTAAACCAATGTGCTCCCTTAACACCTGTAGGTCGGCCTGTCCCTGTTGCTGCTGCTGTTGTCCAGGCTGCAGTCTTTCACCACATTAAAGCAACCATGTTGGATCAGACCTGCTAGTGGAGAAATGGTCTGGACTGATCTGTCTCTTCTGTCATGAGAGTCTCTTCTGGGGTGGGGCGGTATGCTCAGTCCAGGGTGTTGGGGGCTCCAAGCGGAGCACGGAGGAGACGAGTTCGAGACAGGATCAAACCATACTCAGGCTTCCAACAGGAAGTTCCTATAAGGTAAAGCCCTCACCATGTTCAGCTATCCACACCTCTCTAACGATCTCTCTTGCTGTCCACTACTCTCCCGCAATCTTTCTCACAAACACGATATTTTTCACCAGCTAACTGTGTCATCTCTTTATTAGAATCATAGAATGTATGTTCTATAATGCATTATAAGGACTGTAGTTAGAGCAGCCTAGGTCTGAATATCAGCTGACGATCTCGTTGAAAGTTAAAATGTGTAGGCTCATTTCACTGTGGGCATTCTCTAGATTTGTATCTGCTCTCGTCCTGTAGTAGGTATATGCATTCTCGTAAATGTTTAAATTTCTTAAAAAGAGTTTGATTAATGCTAAAAATATCAAAAGACGTGTCACTATTTCCGAAAGTACTTCAAATCACAGAAGAAAGAGAATGACACGTAATGTCCCAATTGACAGTAGAATGGGCAACGACAACCTTTGAATACAGGAGTAAAGAAAACGGAGGCCAGCCTAAACTATGTCTGACAACCCTGTGTAACTGTGAGAGGCATTCTGTGCAGAGGCCAGACTACAAAGACAGCTGCACACGCGTTGGGCTTATTTATGAATAGCAATGAGCACCAGTCTCTGCTTGCTAATCTCTCTTTGGTGCTATTTTACGAATAACATTTTACTCGCCAATGAATATTTAAATTTTCCCTTTAACCGCTTAAATTAAACATCACTTTTTATGTTCATTTTTAACATAAGGCAAATAAATCTCAGATTGTGTTTCTGAAACATGACGTTTTTAAGTGGGAGGCATGGTTTATATGCAGAGAGCGTGATTATGATGGCACTGGCTTTTAAGTCAGGGCTGTGGTTATAAAGGTGTTTTTTCATTAGCCAGCTTTTGTAAAAAAAAACATATTCATGAGTATAGATGTAGATTAATAGTACTAAAGTTAAAGAACATTTTACATAAAAGCGTCCCACGAGCTTGCATTCAAATGTTATAGCCCGCTCTCCTATGCTTTTTATAAATCTATAATTATTTGTGCTATTTTTTCAACCCAAGAAATGCAAACTGGAAAATTTAAAAGGTCAAGTCTTCATAAGCTGTGACTCCATTGGAACGACATCCCACCACAGACGAGTCCGTGACCCTTTACTTATCTTTACTGAGCTCCTCGCCTGCCCCTGGAAGGATGTTCCCAACTTTTGCGCTCCCCACGTAGAAAAAAACAAAACAAAACTCAGCCGCCATTTTCTCCACCAACTTCAGCTGCTTCTGTACACACAGGGGCATATTCTCAAGGACTTATCGCCGAGTTATCGGCACTTTAGCGCAGCAAAAGTGGCGAAAGAATTATCGCCCCATTCCCAAGCTGGTGCAAACTGCCCACATCGTCAGTTTACCAGCGATAGCTGCCACAAAAAACATCGCCACGGATGAGAGAGACAACTAACGCTAATGATATGCAGAGTAGGCGTTCCCGTGCCAAAACACACGAAAACACCACTTCGCGATATTCTCAACTTCCAGCCAGATCTGCGATGCGAACCAAAAACAGGCGATAAGGCGCGTTAGCAGCAGGGATTTATCACCTGCCTTTTACTGGTGTTAAGCAGGACGACAAACTGCAGTAGAAAGGGAGCCCAGCCCAGAGCCACATCTGAAGACCAACAGATGCCATGGAGACACTGACCTTTCAGCTCGGAGACCCAAGAGGGCCACAACACCCACCGCCACCACCCCCACCCCCCCCCCCCGGGAACCCCCCATCCGACTACCACCGAGGCAGCACAGAACAGGACAGCGGACGTCCCGAAAATGGCATGGCCCCTCAGCCACACAATAGCAGAATGTGGGGAGAGGTGGGAACCAAGTATGTGTGCAGGCAAGTCACCCATGAATAAGAATGCACACAATGCCAAGTGTGGCGGTGATGTGCTGGACAGACCTTAGTATGCAGAGCACAGACCTATCCATATGGACATATACTGCAGGTGTTAGCAGTGTCGTGGACAGTGGACGCAACCATGTTACCTCAGGCAGTGTGGAAGACCTCGGTCATGTAGCTGTGCCGTCCCCCCATGTAAGCGTAAGCGGAGTGGGCTTGTCCGGCGCACGCCAGCCCAGCGTAGGCTGGGGCTCTGGGCATGGTTCACTTCCGGGCTGGCCAACGCATCTGCCAGGGCAACGCCCCTCACCCTGCCACGAGTCTGCCGCCGTGACTGCCAGCCTCCTCAGCCGAACGCTGGTTTCCGCGACACAGGCCCCCAGCGCACCCAGCCGCACAGCACCATGGAGTTATGTGTGTGCTGGATACTGCCTCCGGCCTACACTGCGGTCAGCAGGGCTCACAATTCAGATTGAGTCGCGATTGCAGATGACGCAGTCCAATAGGCAAAAGACATTGACCCCATTGCGGCCCGCCCAGACCACGCATCATCGCTGGCTGCGCACCCCCTGAGCGCCACAGGTGCCACTAACACTGTGCACCACAAGGCAATGCCACGTGGCCATATTGAGGCAGAATTCAATAGGCAAAAGACATTGCTCCCAGTGCGGCCCACCCGGACCACGCATCATCGCCGGCTGCGCACCCCCTGAGCGCCACAGGTGCCACTAACTCTGTGCACCACAAGGCAACGCCACGTGGCCATATTGAGGCAGAATTCAATAGGCAAAAGGCATTGCTCCCAGTGCGGCCCGCCCGGACCACGCATCATCATCGGATGCGCACCCCCTGAGCGCCACAGGTGCCACTAACTGTGCACCACAGCTCATGGACCCTTTATGATTGAGTCACATGCTGTGGACTGCGGACGCAACAATGTCACCTCAGGCAGTGTGGAAGACCTGGGACGATGATGATGAAGATGAGGCAGGTGTAACACACCCCACTGCAGCTGCGGCAGGAATATCCCGAAGGGACACAATCATTGACAATTTCTCCACATGAGCACGCCCAGCTCTGGTGCCACTATCTCAGTGCACCACAAGTCATGGCCCCTTCTGATTGAATATTGGGTGACCTCTGTACATGCTCCGGCTACCTCCATGGTGCTTCGCAGTTGTTAGTGTTATGTTGGTGTATTCTGTTCAAGTTGTTGCCAGCACCAACCACTCACTGAGGGCTGGCTCACACTCACCCCACACCCATCCAGCACAGGCGTCACTGGATATGTGATCCTGGTAATAAAAAGTGCCCGTAGCCAGTTCCACTATCTATCCAAGTGTGTCCGTGTGGTCATTATGCATGAATGATGGCCCCGGGCCCTACCACATTACATTGTGCTGTGGACACTGGACGCAACCATGTCACCTCAGGCAGTGGGTAATAGCTTGGACATGTAGCTAAGTCCCCCCCCCTGTAAGCGACAATGTTGCAATGTAGCATGCTCCCGGAGGGCGGGCTCGCACGAACGGAGTAATGAAGGAGCGCAAGACCGTTCGGGGTCCAGGATCATACATGCCAAGTGTTGTGTGTAACTGTATTGCAAAATGCCCAGCCACATTAGCAGCGCCAGTTCAGCCAGGCATGTACTCTACATATGTGTCCGCCCTATCCTTTACATAGGCCTACACTCACGTGGCCCACCACCTTCAATGGCCAACATCACAGTGTCGTTGTCAGGCTTGTGGACATGCGCAGACAGGCATGACAATACTGTGCCGTAGGAGTGCAAGTGATGCAATCGCGCAGTGCACATAAGTAAATGGCTACTAACTCAATGGCCGAACATCCCGGACACAGGCACAACCCCTGTCACGTGGAACTGTACCATGCACGAATGCTGCATTCACTGGGGGCACTGCCATTGGCACTGCTGTGGATCAGTTACCGGCTAAGCTTCCGCCTTGCCAACATCACATGCGTTCAGCCTGTGTTGCATTGTTGATCGTGCATGTTCAAGTGGTCCATGGATGTCTGCCTATCCAACAGGACGGTAGCTGAACTGGGTTTTGACATGTGTGTGTGCCCCCTGTTGGCCCACGACCAGGAGTGTCACCGTGATACCCGTTTATGGGATGCCTTTATACTTGGCATACATGCTGGCAGTTGGACCTGGGAGATTGCACAAATCCTCGTGTGCAGTGACCACATTGAACCGCTCCCATATTGGGCTGTAGTGCTAATTGGTGAAAGGGGGTGGACGCAGCACATCTGTCTGGACCTGCTAATGGATCGCCTCGCCGTCCTGTTTGATGAAGTCGACACCAACCTCATGTTGGAAATGTTAGCCTACGAAGCTGCAATCGCTTTCATGGACGAGTAACTACGTACCTGCAGCCACAACTGATTGGAACACATTGCACATGTCCCGACACCTTGTTGCATCTTGGAGATCTGGTCACATATCCCACGACAACAGTGGACATGGCTGCACTCGCCTGGACTCCGAAAACATGAGCAGACAACAACGTGTGTTAACACACACCTGTGAAAGGTGAGGCACTCCCCCGGAGTGGACAGCGGCGCTTGGCAAGGTTTCTCATTCTGACATACTGCTTCATTGGTCTGCATGTTGTGGCACTTCTCTTGCCCGTACTAACACGCATATGCTAATAAAGTCTACGCAGCTTCACTTGTATTCAACTGTGATGAGTGTTGATTTGAATGACAATGTGTGTCTCAATACCTATCTGGGTCACGGCCATACATGCGCATTGATATTATTACCCAGCGAGTGCCTCTTTCGTGGAACCACTGTCCCTACATTCATCCATACTTTCATTCTTAATTGGTCATGGCCATGACACATCAGTGTTAATTGGGATGTTTTATTCACATTCAGTGGAATGTTGAAGCTGGGCCAGTACAGGGCCATGCAAACCCCACTTTACATTGTTGCCCCGTGGAGGGACAGCCAGAGTCCTTTCGGGATTGACAAGTTCATAGGGAGTGGAAGACTACAGTCTGCAGTGTGATTGCTGTGTCATTGGTAACCACACCAAATATGGCAGTCCATGTCAAGGTCAAAGGTGAGTGTCGCTCGGTGTATGGGGGGGACAGGGGGAGGTGTTATTCCAGGGCATGATGCAGAGGGCAGAACCAAGCTGAACACGGCCATATGGCGGAGATGAATGCTAACACTTAATTCTAGCCACAAAGCCATATTCATCATCATCTTCGTCCTCTGATGTGTCAGGTGCCTCACATGCGGGTGGTGGTGTTCTGTCTGCATCACTGTGTGGCAGTGACACATCAGGGGACGGAGGTGGTAAATCTGCTGCACTGTGTGGCACTGACACTTCAGGGTGAGAAGATGTGGATGTAGTAGTGGCACCAGCATCCATCCGCTCCAGGCCTTGTGGTGGCAATGCCATGACGAGGATCTGCAGGGCATGGAAGATCACAGCTACATCTCGCTGATGTGCAGCCATGGCACACATTCTTTCCAACTGCATCCGCTCCAAGCTCTCCATCATTCTCCTTATGTGTCCCAACTCACGGATGACATTGCTGGGGCCACCCTGACTGGACAGTTGTTCTTGTCTCAGAGCCATGACTCCAGCGATGTCAGCCATGGCTTGTTGTAGAGCAAGGAGCGGACAGTGGGTGCCCGTTAGGGACTGTGAGTGGTCCCTGATGGGACTTAGACACCCAAGTATGGCATCCAGTTTGGCTGCCATGAGGTTGAGCCCCACCGCAGCTGGTCAGACATCTCCTCCTGGCACCCTAACAGATGGCTTTGGGAGGCCATATGTTGGTTGTGGGGGTCCTGGGAGACAGCCGTGGTGGTGGGTGCTTCCTGCTGTGTGGCCTGTGCAGGGGGTGGGGTCTCATGGATGCCGCTGGGCTGCCCTGCTCCTGGAGGTGGTGTGCCGGAGCTGTCCCTGAGCTGTTGGAGTGCGTCGGTGTAGATGTTGGGGAGGTCCTCTTCATCATCAGTGCTGTGTTGTTGGGTCTGCTCTGCAGGAGGTGTTGATTCTCCCTCTGCAATGTGAACGGAAATGCAGATTGACATTGTGTTCACATGTATGTTCATGCATTGTGCAAGTTTACTGTCAGACAGCATGGCAATGTACATTGTGACTGTGTATGAGGAGACGTCTATTTGAAGCGGGACACTTGGCATTTCTACACCATCAGGGATGTGAGGTTGTACTTGTACATTGTCATCTCACAGTTTACTGCTATGCCAAATGGAATGGCCATTTTCTAAACACAGGCAGCAGCAGTTGTGTCCTCTGTTCTATTGTGAAAGTGTTGCAGTTTGTACCACATTGTTGTCAATGTTGGAGTGCTCTGCATCTTCTGTGTGTGTTGCTTTGTGGGTGATTTGCCCCTTCGGGTCTGATTTTGCTGGCCCTTATCCCTTTCAGGCAGTGTGCCTTTCACTTCTGTGCTTATGCAGTGCTGAGCTGTTGCAGACTTGGGTAAATTGGGCCCTTGGTCGGAGTTGTGACTCTTGGGCATGGTTTGTCCGCAGATGTGCTATACTTACTTGTGCATGTGTGCCATTGTGCCCATATCCCCCCGTCCCCCCAGTCCCTGGTGTTACTCACCCTGTTGCTGTTGGCTCAGGTCATGTTGTGCAGTGTCCGGTCCCCCGACTCCTGCCACCGTCTCCCCAATGATGGTCGCAGGCTGGTCCTCCGTGGGGCTTGTGGGGTTCTGGCTGTCCTCTGTTCTAGCTCTGGCTACCTCCATGGTGCTTCGCAGTTGTTTGAGTCTTGTTTGTGTTTTTGGTTGCCTTTTTTGGCGATGATTATCGCACGTTCTTGAGAATATCCCCCACAGTTTTGGATGCCTCCATACCCCCTTCTCTTGAAAGTGACCCCTTGCTTCCAGCTATGCTTGAACTATACTACGTTCCAGTGCATACATATCATATGAAAGCACTGGAAGAAGTAATCATAAAAAAATACATGTATTGCTTCTCACAAAGTACAAAAGAACAGCACTTATATACATGTAGAACTTTAGATGATTTTAGTATCTTTTCATGTATGTATATATAGGATGTTGTTCTACATGAGTGAAATGATTACAAACATCCACACCACAAAAGCTGAATGTTTCTTTGACTTTGTCCGCTGTTGTCTCCTTTATTATCCGAGTGCCATCAGAAGAAGCGAACATTTTCAGCAAATCAATGAACTGTTGTGTTCAATGCAAGCTCTCTGTTATGTTTTCTACTGATTTATCACTAATGGGAACAACAATAAGTGGAGACGCAATTTTGAAACAATTGAGACTCCTGTACTAACTGGATAAGGTTAATGAGCAAATAATTAATCTCGTTAATCTTGGTAATACTCACGGGGATCAGCAGTAATGGTGGGTGGACCAATCATACACTGAACATCAGCTTTAGAAGGTGGGCATCTATATTGCCCCATCGTTCAAAGCCAACAATGAGAAAGGCATTTACCTGGATGAATAGAATGGTGCTTTGAAGAAACCAGTTTTCAATAGTGGATTATCTACAGCAGGTAGGTAAACAACACTTAAGACCTAATTACAGGCGAATCATTTGGGGATGAAGTATTTACCACACACATTTAGTACAGATACCATGCGGGGTGAAAATTTCCATATGAAATAAACACATTTCATTTTGAGTTGTACTCATTAATATTGGGATTGACGTACAGAACCCCGATGCTTTCTAAATTTATGGCATGTTTTACACAGTTAAATTTGGGAGGTTTCTCTAACCAAAATACTCCATGGGATAATTACATGGATATCTTAATGTTTAGAAATCTCAGAATCCTTATTCTTGTGTAAACATTGTTGTGCAAAGGGATAAGAACTTAAGGCCACCTATAGTTGGCGCCTTAAAGGAATGGCCTTTTGAGACATTTCAGACAGGCAGTGTACTGTATGTTCCTGGACTTCGCATTGTTGACACTTAGGGGCCGATTACGATGGTGGAAGGACCGTCACCGCCAGCCCAGCGGAAGCGGTCCTTCCCACATCGAACCGCGATTTTCCCACCGCCAGATTACGATGGCGGTGGGATCCAGACCGCGACTGCGGCGGACGCAAAGACCGTCCGCCACGGAACCGCCACAGGCAATCGTTCCGATTGCCTGGCGGAGCGGTCTGCATCCATAAAATGGTGGCGGTGCCTAGCAGGCACCGTCCTCCACATTACGATGCGGTCTTCTGCCAGCCTTTCCGCGGCGAATAAACCGCCATTGAAAGGCTGGTGGAGATTGGTTTTGGGGGGTCGTTGCGGGCCCCCAATGTGTTGGGGGGGTATTTGTGCACTGGGGGGTACCCATGGTACCCTGCGACATTTCACTGCCCCAAGTGGCAGGCACCGTGTGGTGCCTGCCACGTAGTGCAGTGAAATCTACGACATGCATTTTTGACATAGCGGCAGGTGCTGCTGTCAGCAGCACCTGCCGCAATGTTAAGAGTGCAAGGTGTGACCGCCATGGTGGCGGTCGCATCCTAATTCGGTGTATGGAACCATCGCAGGTATTGCGGATGGTCCCGGTCGCCACCACCTTGGCGGACGGACTCCAGTCCGTCCGCCATCGTAATCGGCCCCTTAGTACAGTAAATTACTGGACATTGTGGTCAAAATGCAGCCAATAGGAGTCCCCCACATTTTGATATTTATTGCAGACTGCAACCCTTATGATGAGCAGTAAACAGGAAAATAGGAAGTAAGTTTGTTGCAGACCAGAGTAAGGTAAAGATTAGGGGTGGGGGGAGTTAGTGTAGTTCTACTACAAGGCATTCCACGGATTAAAAAAAAACTGAGCCGCACTAAGCAGAGTTCTGCTTGCGGGCAGAGGCTACCGGCGTGCCCGTTCGTATTGCGTTGGGAACGCAGAGTGTGTCCGTGTTCTCCAAAATCATGCGTGAATGGTACTACATGGTTGTCAAGTGTGTTTTTGCATTCTAAATCGCACATGAACAGCACCACACATGGGTGAGGCCATCTTTTTTTTCTGCTCTCCATTATGGTGCTGGGCCTAAATTTTATCTGTCCCTATTCTTTGTACTCCTTCTCCTTTATTACTTTTCTACCCCTATTTTTTTTTTTTATAATAGTGTATGTCTTTGTGTTTGTGTATTTTATGTTTTTGTGTAAATTGTTTTGTGTTTTTGTGACATTTATACTTTATTTCCCCTTTTTTCCTTATTTCTTTCTTGTTTACTTTCCCTTCATTTTCCTTATTATTTCTACCCCACCCAGCCCCATGGCAGAGGGAAGACTTCCTTGTGGGCGGCATTGCCACCCAGGTGTGCAGCCCCGAGCGATCTTTGGAGAGGAGGAGGTGGCAGCACTATTTTTTTTTCTGCAGTACCACCTCCTCTCTATGCTGGCAGCAGGCGCCAGGCCTGGTAGCGGCTACCCCCTACAGGAGTGTTGCCGGTGCTGTGGGATGGTGGGTCTGTACGTGCGGCGCATCAGCCAGATTCGGCACACCACCCAGCAGCTGAAGCACCGCTGGGCCTTCCTCCCTCCCCCGTAGCACACATTGACCCAGAGGGCATGTTACCTATTTGTTTCTCGCCCCACCCACATTATGTCCTTCTGCCCTGTTCATTTTCCTTGCTTTCTAATCCAGACATGACTCTTAATAATTTCAGACTCGTCAATTTTCCACCTTTGTAACCATGTTCACTTCAGGGCCTCATTGATCCTCACTTGTTCTCTAGTGCTTTCTCCAATTGGCCATTGATAGGCCCACACCTGTTTAGTAGTCCCCAGACACCCTCTTATCTTTTTCTTCATTTCACAGGAATTCCCACGGCACACCAGATGGTAGTGCCTTCCTCTCCATCCATCTACGTGGATTACCTGCGCACCATATTTTGGGTGCATTTTCGGAAGTACCAGCAATTGGATTTCCTTGCCACCTCTCCCATACAGGTATTTTGCCCTTTCTCCCAAACCTTGAATTCGACCACTCCGGTGACCAACACTATTCTTACTCTATCCCCTTTATTCTCCCCCTTGAATGGCACCAACAAAATTCCTTTGTAACCCGGTCCTGAAGATGACCTGAATTGATCACAGGTCGAAACGTCGTCGACCACCCAGTGCAACTTTTGGCACATTTTAGGTCTCTAACTTGTCGATTACTCTGAATTTCCATAACAAACTCATTAGAATTTTTGTAGTTTTGCAACCATTGACATGATTGTATATTTTCTTTGAGCAGTTTTCACTGTTGTTATTACCTCACTTGTCAGTTGCACTGTTTACTTATTCGCACAAGCACATACCTGCACAAGATTCCATGGGTTACACCCACATTTAATGTAAATAGTGCTGATACCATTATTGTTTTACATTTTTCTAAATACAGACTGCTCCTTGTATTTTTCAAACAACCATTGATGTCTCTTTGTTTTCTCTTTTCTGCAATTATTGTGCATGTTTCATATAATTGTCTGTGAATATTACTTGTTGAGACGTTGTTATATGCTATAACACTTTCTAAAAGTGTCATTTCTAAAATAGTAATGTGAAATCCGACTTCACCAATAAGTAGGATTTATCACTACCATTTTAAACATACCAAACATGGCAACGCTACTCCTTTCTGATCAGGAATTACCACTTAAGTGTATATAAAAACAAACTACAAATGCTAGCTTATGAGAGGAGTAGGCCTCAGAGTAGTGAACAAGGAAATAGGCTGTTTGTCACTAAAAGGACATGCAAAACATAAAGGTACATGCCCTACCTTTTACTTACAAAGCACCCTGCCCATAAGGCTACTTAGGGCCTCCCTTAGGGGTGACCTATGTGTAATAAAAGGGGAGTTTAAGGTTTGGCAAATAGTTTTAAATGCCAAGTTGAAGTGGCAGTAAACTGCACACACAGGCCCTGCAGTGGCAGACCTGAGACTGGTTTGAAATGTTACTTCTGTGGGGGGCACAATCAGTGCTGCAGGCCCACTAGTAGCATTCAATTTACATGCCCTGGGTATATGGTGTACCACTTTACAAGGGTCTCACTGGTAAATCAAATATGCCAAACAGGTGTAAGCCAATCATACCATGTTTAGGAGAGAGAACACACGCACTTTGGCACTGGTTAGCAGTGGTAAAGTGCCCACTGTCCTAAAGCCAACAAAAAGAAGGTCAGACAGAGGGAGAAGGAAGGCAAAAAGTTTAGGGATAGCCCTGCAGAAGGGGCCAGGTCCAATAATTTTTGATAAAATATTGAACAATATTGATTTAAGTCTTCATGGTCAGCGTCAGTTTTCATAAGCTTGATTTGATTTCACCTCTTTATAGACTCACAAGGAATACAGAGAGAGAGAAGGTATTAAATAGTTCTACCCAGTGGAGTGCCAGGAAGTTGCCTAAAGATTTGACAAGTGAAATTAGGATGGGATCAAAGGAGTAACTGGAGAGTCTAAGGCTGATACCCTCCATATATGTCATATTGGGAAACTGAATCTAAAGTTAGAAGTGGCACAGTGAATTCTTGGAAATTTCAGAATGTACGTATATATGTATAACTCTATATATTTATGTATGTGGCATTTGAATAGCATGAACCAGCCAGATGGCAACAATGGCATCTACAGGATTAAAGGAAAAGAAACAACCAATCAGCGATTAGAGCAGAAGCTGGATTCTGAAGGTAGAGCTGGACTATAACTTCATTTTGATATGGTGATCTTTAAGAGATGTGACTTCAGAACTTTCCTAAATTGAAGCAAGTTTGTGTCCTATTTCAAGCCTGCCCTGTGCTCAACCCACCTCAGTGGCCAGGATTTGGCAACAGGGCCTAGCCAAAGAGGTAAGCCTGCAGCCCCATACTCTCAGGTGGCCACAGGGATCAGCCAGGCACAGCAGGGTTAGACCACATGGCCTGGCATCGAGACAGACCCTGTGCCCAACACTCTATCTGCCACCAGTTCTGCTATGCATAGCCGTCACAAGGCCTGTCATTTATACCCTGCACCCAACACTCTGCAGGAGAACAATGACTACTATTGTGTGTAGTGGCATTTGGCCAAATGACCTAGCCTCCAGCCAGGTCCTATACCCAAAATTCTGCAGGTGGTCAACTCAACTATGCATGGCTACGGCAAGGCTTTGGGCTCAAATTCTACAGGTGACCCAATCCCACTGGGTATAGCCTTCAGCAGTGCCTAGTGGAGTTGGACAATCCCAATCCTTTGCAGCTGGCTAACCCATGCCGTGTATGGCCCTCAAAAGGCCTGGCATGCAGGACCTGTGCCTAGCCCACCACAGGCAGGCAATCCCAATTTTGCATTGCATTGACTATGGTTTTTGCACAGCAGGGATGGCTGTAGGCACTAAGCCCAAGTCTCTGTGAGTGGCCATCACCCACAGTGCATAGCCTTTGACCATGTACAGAAAAGGCTGGTTCCAACCAGACCCTGAACCCGACACTCTGTTGGTGGACCCCCCCCACTGCAGATGGCTAAAGTCTGCAGGCTGAGAGGGTGGACTGCCCATGGTGTGTTACTTCCAGACCCTACTACCACCATTTGTGGTCAACTCCTATATGTGCCTGTTGCCCATGCACAGCTGCACAGCAATAGCAAACAGAATTCTTTTTTTTACACGATTCAGAAAGCCTTTGCATGTTTCGTGAACCCTAAGGTCCAGGATTTCCATGGGATTCAGGGACAGTATTTTATTCATGAAGCAGCAGAGGAGCCATGGTTTCTGCAATAAAAAGTATTTGTAGGATTATTACTTTATAGCAAGCGGGCCCTTTTTGGGACCCAAATTTAGGAAATGGAAGAAGGGGTAAAGAGTCAGAATATCGAGCTGGAAATGTCGACTTGCACTATTATCGAGTGCAAAATATCGAGATACATAAATATCGACTGCAAGAATATCGTGGTCAAGAATATTGAGTTTCAGGTAAGAAATATCGTTTTCTAAAATATCAAAGTTATTAATATCGTTTGCAAAAATATAGTTGTAAAAAATATCGTTTTTTTAGTTAGTGTTATGTATTTTAGTATGTATTTTAAATGTATGTGCTCCATTTTTTTGTCTAAGTATTGCATTTGTTTTTTAATATATGTGTTAAATTTTTAGAAGTTATTCATTTTATTTTGAGTAAATTTTGCGTTTTAGTTCCGTAGCGGGTTGTGGATTTGTAGGGGAATAGGGTGGGAAGTAATTTAATTATAATAAATTGAATATTAATTTTTATTTATTAGTATTTATTTTTGATTTTATAGAGTTAATTGTGAATATTAATTTATAATAATTTTATTAATAATTGGCTGTTAATTTTTATTGATTAATTAATTGGTAAATATGTTAATTGTGTCATTTTTTTAGGAGCGGGTTGTGGGTTTATAGGGGAATAGGGTGGGAAGTAATTTAATTATAATTAATTTATTAATATATTTGTATTAATTAATATTTATTTATTTTATATTGTTAAGGGGTCGATTCCGATCTCGGCCGGTAGGGCACCGAATCGGATTCGGCTGAACCGGATCCGATTCGGAGCCTTTTTTCCCAACCGATTCATACGTGCGTCCGGGCGAGCGAGTACGATGCGAGCGCGTGCGAATTCGCCAACCGACTCGTTTGCGGGTCCCAACCGCTCCGACCGACTCGTACGGATGCGCCTCGCACTGCGCAATGGAGACGTTACCCGGCTGAGCAAGTACGATGCGCGCCGTGAGCAGTCCGACCGACTCGCGCTGTCCGGCTCGAAGAAGCAGTCGGAGCCGTACTTTGGGGGTCCATGTCGGACCCCCCTGTATGTGTAGCCGCGCGAGTCGCACACAGGGGGGACCCATGGGTCCCCCCTACCTGTGCGTGTACGGCGCGAGTCGCTTCGCCGCGTACCCGCTGTAGGGGGCGCCCTTGTTCGCCTTGCACCCATTGAGTCAATGGGGGCCCGCGTACGCGTTGTACGACCGGCTCCCATTGACTTCAATGGGAGTCCGACCGACTCGAGTCCGATAGCATACGTGCGCATCGTACTCGTTCGGTCGGGCTGCTAGGGTCCGATTTGGTCGGATATCTCTCCGGGTCCGGCTCGGTCGGAGAGATTTCCGGCCCGAATCGGAATCGGCCCCTAAGTGTGGGAATTAATGTATTATTAATTATTTATTAATTGGTTGTTAATTATTATGAATTAATTGGTAATTATGTTAATTGTGTCATTTTTTTAGCAGCGGGTTGTTAGTTGATAGGGGAGTAGGGTGGGAAGTCATTTAATCATAATTAATTTATTAATATTTTTTATTAATTAATATTTATTTATTTTATATTTTATCTTATTAATTGTGGGAATTAAGGGGGTCATTACGATGGCATAACGATCGCCACCGCCGGGCCGGCGGTAGCGACCGTTACGCCATCGTAACGTGAATTACCCACCGCCATATTACGATGGCGGTGGGTATCGTGGCGGACGCAAAGTGCGTCCAACGCTTTTCTGCCAGTCGGCAATCGTTACGATTGCCGGCCGGGCGGAGCAGGGGCCCAAATATGGTGGCGGTGTGTAGCAGGCACCGCCAGCCATATTAGGATGTGAGGTTTTGAAGGCCTTTCCATGGCGGCGATTAATTAATTATTTGTTAATTAATGCTAATTAATTAATTAAAATTTTAATATGCCAATTGTGTAATAATTTTGATGTGTGAGTTGTGAGGTTTATAGTGGTAAATGGTTGGAAGTAATTTTTTTAAAATTAATTAATGATTTGTTGTTATTCATATTAATGTATTAATGTAAAATTAGTTATGCAAATTGTGTAAATATTTTTAGGCGTGTGTTTTGGTGTTTATTGGGGTAGAGTGTGGAAAGTAATTTAGTTTAAATTAATTAATCATTAATTGATCATTAATATTCATTTCTTAATTGATAAATATTTTTGGTAATTGTTTAATTGTTATTTTGTTTGGGGATCTAGGTTCAATAGCTGTAACGTTTGGTTTGTACATTAATTTTTGTTTAATTGATAATTAATTGAGTTAATTATGGAGGTACACTTTTTTGTTTAATTTAGATGTGTGTTGTAAATTGTGTGGTGTTGTAGGGTAGGAAAATAAATTATACATTTATGTAATTTTTAATTTTTTGATTAAAATTAATTTCTATTACAAAATATTTGTTTGTACATTTTTTTGTTAAATTAAAAAAATAAATGTTTTTATATGTTTTGTTAATTATTATATTTTTATATATGTTTTGTTCTTGGGTTTTTTATTATATTTTGTATTGTAGTTGATATTTTGTTTGTTTTTAAATTTGAATTTTGTTCTGTGGGAATAGTAATTTTTACCCCTCCGCTATCCAACACTTTCCCTACTGTTGCATTCGCAGGAGTGGGAATAGTAATTTATACCCCTACGCTATCCAACACTTTCCCTACTGTTGCACTAGGTGGAGTGGGAATAGTAATTTGTACCCCTCCGCTATCCAACACTTTCCCTACTGTTGCACTCCCTGGAGTGGGATTAGTAATTTTATCCCCTTTGCTATCCAACACTTTCCCTACTGTTGCACTCATTGGAGTGGGAATAGTAAATTATTCCCATCCGCTATCCAACACTTTCCCTACTGTTGCACTCGCTGGAGTGGGAATAGTAAATGATTCCCCTCCGCTTTCCAACACTTTCCCCACTGTTGCAGTCGCTGGAGTGGGAATAGTAATTTTTTACCCTCCGCTATCCAACACTTTCCCTACTGTTGCACTAATTGGAGTGGTAATAGTAAATTATTCCCCTCTGCTATCCCACACTTTCCCTACTGTTGCACTCGTTGGAGTGGGAATAGTAAATTATTCCCCTCCGCTATCCAACACTTTCCCTACTGTTGCACTAAGGGGCCGATTCCGATTCCGGCCGGAAATCTCTCCGACCGAGCCGGACCCGGAGAGATTTCCGACCGAATCGGACTCTGGCAGTCCGACCGAACGAGTACGATGCGCACGCATGCCATCGGACTCGAGTCGGTCGGACTTCCATTGAAGTCAATGGGAGCCTGTCGTACAACGCGTAGGCGGGCTCCCATTGACTCAATGGGTGCGAGGCGGACAAGGGCGCCCCCAACAGCGTGTACGCGTCCATGCGCATCGCGGCGTACATGCACAGGTAGGGGGGACCCCCAAAGTCCGGCTCTGACAGCTTTTTCGAGCCGGACGGCGCAAGTCGGTCGGACTGCTCGCGGCGCGCATCGTACTTACCCGGCCGGGATACGTCTCCATAGCGCGGTGCGAGTCGTGTCCATGCGAGTCGGTCGGAGCGTGTTGAAGCCGCGTTCGAGTCGGTCGGAGATTTCGCGGGTGCCTGCATCGTACTCGCTCGGCCGGACCCGCGTACGATTCGGTCGGGAAACAGGGCTCCGAATCGGATCCGGTAAATCCGAATCCGATTCGGAGCCCTACCGGCCGAGATCGGAATCGGCCCCTAATTGTAGTGTAAAATGTAGGTTTAAAAATATTACATATTTTAATATTTTAATTTATATTATAATTTTTTATTTTTATGTTACAGGTCTATGTATATATTTATCTTTATTTTATAACATTTTATAATTAATTAAAATTATTATTTATAAATAATTATTTTTAAGTAAATATATATATATTACATTTGATATATGTATGTATAATTTATTTTTAAATTACATTTATTACTTATAATTGTTAAAATTTACAAATAAAGCTAAATATTCTTTTTAAAGTAAAATGCATTATTTAATTTATTTTACTTTTTTTTTTATACATATAAAAAAACGATATTTTGTACTTCGATATTTGTAACAACAATATTTTTTTTCTCGATATTTCTGTACTTACCATTATGAAGATAGGAGGTCGATATTTTTGACACCGATATTTATGTCCTGATATTTCTGTAGGTCGATATTAGTGTTGTCGATATTCTGTCAGTGATCCAGAAGAAAGGCCACTATAATCCAGTATTTTTTCTTATCTCTTGAACCAAACATACTCTATATGCATAATTGTAAAACAAATAAATCCAGTTTCAGTTTCATAGGTTGCTGAAGATAGGTCTCATTGAAAGTCATTTATGATATAAAAAAAAACCTTGAAGAACCAAAAGTATAACCTAAAACTGTCTTTCAACCCTCTATTGAAAGGTGTATTATGCTTGTCAGTTGGTCCACTGCAAGCTACACTTTCAATTTTGAAGCTGGTTGAACATAAAATGCTCATGAAGCCACTTAGCTCCACAAATATGTTTTCTTGTATGACATTCTCCATGTGAAAATATCCATATGTTTTTTGTCAAGTCTGCAATGGTTTTTCATCAATCTCATTAAGAAGGAAGCTACAACTAACATTGCCACTATTAATCTTCCGAGTTTTAGGAAACTTATCCATTGAATCATTTAAAAAAAATACTTTTTGGGCATTTTTCAAAGTACTGCACAGTTGCATAATATAGCCTCTCAGCAATTCATCTGTTGCATCATGCTCCTTTTAGAGTTTGGGGCTTGCTCCATCCACTACATGGGAGCAGGATATTGGCATTGATACTGTTATTCACATTCAAAGTATTATTTGCAGCTGTCCCACCCACCAGTAAGTTGTTCCCCAGCATACTGTACAGTACCCAGATCCAGTACAAACATGTATTGTGCAATAAAAAACTGAAACAATAGGTAACCAACATTGCAAACAGTAGGTTCCCAGTGGGCCATCCTTCAGCGCCACTAACCAGGAAAGAAGATGAGGAACAGGGGTCAGAGGGAGTCCCCCAGGCAAGACACATTCACACAACACAGGGATCATACACTCTCACTTCCTCCAGCAGCAGCCTACCCAAAGTGCAGGTCATCTTAGCCACTAGTGTCTAACTACAGCAGTATCCCCCTCCTGCGTTCCCAGCCGCACACTTATGTGTACCCTTAGGGGGTCATTAGGATGTCGGGAGGTTCGCCCCCGCCGGGCTGCGGTAGCCACCGCCGGCCCGGCGGTGGCGAACCGCCTGACATCCACACCAGAAAGACCCCCCACCATATTAGGATGGCTGGGGGGTCCGCGGCAGATGGAAAGACCGTCCGCCGCATTTCCGCCGGTCGACACGTCGACCGGGCGGAAAACACCTTTAATATGGTGGCGGTGTCTGCAAGACACCGCCATCCATATTAAGATGTATGCGGAGAGCAGCCTTTCCATGGCGGCGTTGCCGCCATGGAAAGGCATACGGTGGCAGGGTGTTGAGGGGGTGGGTGGTGCACATGGGGGGTACCTATGGTACCCCCTGCATTTGCATGCACAAGGTGGCAGGCACCGCGCGGTGCCTGTCACCTTGTGCATGCAAATGCACAACGTGCATTTCCAGCATTGTGGCGGGCGGTGCTGTGAGCACCGCCCTCCACAATGCTGGGAATGGGGGATGCCACCGCTGCGGTGGCATCCTAATTGCAGGTGCGGGACCGCCGCACCCCTGGATGGAAAGGTACCGCATTCCGTTACGGTGGCGGGCAGACTTTGTCCGCCCACCATCGTAATGGACCCCTTAGTTAGCCATCCCAGTTTCACTCCTAGGGTCTGAGCTACCCATGAGGGAGCAATTGCAATCCCCTGGGTTCTCAAATGCTTCTAGTACTTCTGTCTTCAAGGGTGCTATTGGCCTCCTCCTCACCCCCTGTGCCTCTTCTCTTCAGAGTGCCTGATCTTCTGCCTGGGCTCATTTCCTGACTGTAGCAGCACACCTCGCTAACAATGGGCCGACTACCAACCTCCATGTAAGAGAAATCTGCCCTTTGGCCAACATAAAGCAAGATCTATGAAGTGATTCCCCACTTTCTTGTATGTCAGGCAGGGGAGGGATGCCTGCAGGCACTCCTCCAAGGTACATGGAATAACCCGTCCAAGTGTTGCTCCCAACCACTGTACCACCGAGGTCCAAAACATCCTAACTGGGGCACAGGATCAGGTCATATGATGGAAATCTGACTCCACCAGAGCGCAACGGGGACAGCGTTTGGCCTCACTCTATATATTGCAGTCAGTTTTTTGGGGTGAGATAAGTCTGGTCAAGGTATTTAAATTGGATCATTTTAACCCAGGTATTTTAGGAGACTTTTGTGGGTATGTTAGTATCGAATCACTGACAAAATATCGAAGTCAGAATATCGACCTACAGAAATATCGACGCAAGAATATCGAAGTCAAGAATATTGACATCCTATCTACATTACGGTAAGTACAAAAATATCGAGAAAAAAAATATCGATGTCAAAAATATCGTTGTTGAAAATATCGTTTTTTATTTAAATTAAAAAAATAATGTAAAATAAAGTAAATAATACATATAATTAAAATAAACATAGTTAAAAATATTTTAAAATGTTTAAAAATTATAAGTAATATATATGTAATGTAAAAATAAATTAAACATATACATATAATATATATTATATATACTTACTAATAATTTTTAATACTTATTTTAATAACATATTTTTTTTAAATATCATATAAATTATAAATACATCTATACACATAAAACAATAAGATAAATACAATTTAAATAAATATATATAACAAATTAAAAAAATGTAAATTATTTTTAATCTTTTTTAAATTAATTATATATTACATTAAATAAAATAATACAAAGAATATTAGATAGCGGAGGTAATAAAATTACTATTCCAACTCCAAACAGTGCAACAGTAGGGAAAATGTTGGATAGCGTAGGAGTAAAAATTACTATTACCACCCCAGTGAGTGCAACAGTAGGGAAAGTGTTGGATAGCGTAGGGGTAAAAATTACTATTTCCACTCCAGTGAGTGCAACAGTAGGGAAAGTGTTGGATAGCGTAGGCCCTAGGGGTTAAAATTACTATTCCCACTCCAGTGAGTGCAACAGTAGGGAAAGTGTTGGATAGCGTAGGGTTAAAAATTACTATTCCCACTCCAGTGAGTGCAACAGTAGGGAAAGTGTTGGATAGCTTAGGGGTTAAAATTACTATTCCCACTCCAGGGAGTGCAACAGTAGGAAAAGTGTTGGATAGCGTAGGGGTAAAAATTACTATTCCCACTCCAGTGAGTGCAACAGTAGGGAAAGTGTTGGATAGAGTAGGGGTAAACATTACTATTCCCATTTAGAGAGTGCAACAGTAGGGAAAATGTTGGATAGCGTAGGGGTTAAAATTACTATTCCCACTCCAGTGAGTGCAACTGTAGGGAAAGTGTTGGATAGCGTAGGGGTAAAAATTACTATTCCCACTCCAGTGAGTGCAACAGTAACGAAAGTGTTGGATAGCGTAGGGGTTAAAATTACTATTCCAACTCCAGTGACTGTAACAGTGTGGAAAATGTAGGATAGCGTAGTAAAATAAATAACATATTAATAATTAATTAACTAAAAAATTAATAATAAATACCAATAAAATTAAATTAATATTTACTTAAATAACATTAAATTACTTCCCACCCTATTCCCCCATAAACACACAACCCGCTACACATAAAAAAGAACACAATGAATTTAATTATCAATTAATCAATTAATAAAAATTAATTACCAATCAAAAATAAATTAACAATAAATTAATTAACAATAACAATAAATAAAAATTAATAATACATTAATTATAATTAATATATTTATAAATTAATCAATTAATAAAAATTAATTACCAATTAATAATTAATTAACAATAAATTAATTAACAATAAATAAAAAAGTATTAATTAATTAATTATAATTAAATTACTTCCCACCCTATTCCCCTATAAACCCACAACCCGCTACACATAAAAATTAACATAATTAATTTAAAAATCAATTAATCAGTTAATAAAAATTAATTACCAATTAATAATTAATTAACAATAAATGAATTAACAATAACAATAAATAAATAAAAAATTATAATTAATATAATGATAAATTAATCAATTAAAAACTATTAATTACCAATTAATTAATTAACAATAAATTAATAATCAATAACAATAAATAAAAACATATTAATTAATTAATTATAATTAAATTACTTCCCACCCTATTCCCCTATAAACCCACAACCCGCTCTGATACTAAAACGCAAAATTTACTTATTAAAAATTTACTACATATATTTAAAAATAATAAAAATACATTACAAAAAATGTTAAACATACATATAAAATACATAACACTAATATAAATATCGATATTATTAACAACGATATTTTTGCTAACGATATTACTTACTTCGATATTACTTACTTCGATATTACTTACTTCGATATAAAAAAAACGATATTACTTACCTTAAGGTCGATATTCTGGTCACCGATTTTCTTGACATCGATATTCTGTCCCTACGATATTGAAAACTCGATATTAGTGTAGGTCGATATAAAAAAAACGATATTTTGACTGCGCACCGTTAGTATCTTCACCCATTCACGGTCCATCACCTCTTGACCCAATACATCATTCCATTTTTGTGGAATGATGCACAATAGTTTCTGTACCATACAGCCATGAAACAGAATATCTACTCTTTCCCAGAGACAGCAATAAGGGTAATACCGTATGCATCTGGGGCTTGTCCACCCCTGTATCCCAGTGGGCTGTAAATGTCTGGGCCAATGCCTCATAGGGAAAGAATTGTCCCGGGAGCAATCATATACCTAGAATAAGACCCCCTAGGTCTTTAATATACTGGCCTCATAACAAATGCTGCCCATCACTAGCCCCACTTTTGTCAATGTCACCAGCTGTGCCACCGAGAAGAATGTTGGAGGGTTCCCATGTGGAAGCCCCACCAATGGTAGAGCCAGAGTATACAAAGGACACTCTGGCATCCGCCTGACATGGCGCCACCAGCTCCGGAACTCTATCACCAAGAGCAACCCTTTGCCGCCCCTTCTCAGCATTCACAGCAAAAGTTGGGCCAGGAGAGCTCCCTGGTTAAGCAATAACCCAATCAGCCCCAACTCAGTCAGGTTCATGCCATTCAGCCAGTGTGTAATCCACCACAGCTGGGCTGCCAAATAGTATGTCTCAAAGCCTGACACCTCTAAGCCTATCCAAAATAGGTCACCGAAGAGTGTCCAGAGACACCCTAGGTCACCCTCTGTCCCAGATAAGCTTGAGCAGCAATGAGTCCAATTGATGGAACCATGTGACAGGCACCCAGGCAGGGAGTTGATAAAGTACTAAAGCAACCGCGGTAGCATGAGCATTCTAGTTAATGGGATCCATGCTATAATGGGGAGTTGTAGCCTTGGCCAAAAGGCCACACATCCCTTCAGAAGTGTAACACCACTCCTAGGTTGCCCTCCCAGAGATCTTCTATAGTATGATAGACTTGTATCCCTAAATACCAGATCGTCGAGGGGGCCAACTGATTTCGGCCTGCAGAGTCTGTGGCCTGCCCTATCCAGGTAGCACTGGGAAAACACACAGCTTTGCCAAGTTCACTCTAAGTCCTGACATCTCCCCGAACTCATGCAAGAGTCGCAACATGAAAGGGACGTCAGCATCCATGTCGAACATGTACACTAACAGATCATCAGTATACAGTGATATCAAATGATCAGTACCCGTCCTCACATCCTAAATAGCTCCACTAATGGTTCAATAACCATAGCGAACAAGAGTGAGGACAGCGGGCACTCCTGCCTAGTTCCCCAACACACATCATAGGAGTCCGACACAATGCAACCCATTTGGACCTGTGTAGTGGGCCTCGTATATAACAAGAAATCAATCAATCATAAAATCTTTATTCGGTCAATGAAGTGACCATAAAAGTACAGCAAATATTATAAAACAGATATACATTTTATCCAAATTTCAATAGAATAAAATATCATAAAAACAATAAAAACGGAATTAATGCCCATCAGTAGTTTAGCAGCTCAACCTCTTTAGTCTGGCCTTGAGCGTCGAGACTCATGAGAAGCCACAATAAACTCATAACAGCAGATAAAACAGATTCATTGTGGAGCAACCGAAGATACATTGGAGCTGTGCTGGCTTGATCAAATTCCAAAGACCTCAACAATGGTAACAAGAACCTCTTCCTGGGCCAGCTATAATAATTGCAAAATAAAAGAAAGTGTAGGGTGTCCTGTGGAGACCTAGTATCACAGCCGCAGGGCAACCACACATCCGAATGCACCCAGCCTACAGGAGAGGCCAATAAATATTGAATTTGATTAAAACAAAATCGAGATAGAAGACACCTAGCATGCCTACTCCTAAGCTGATCCAAATACTGCGCTATACCATTGCCAGCCTTCAAAAACATATGGGCTCTCACTTTCGGTTTCAGTATTTCTGTGCCTTCTTTGTTAAGCACTGCCCACTCTAAAAACAATAACTTTATGCCGAAAACATTCCGAGACCTCAGGGTATGATGGGTGAGATAAGCTTCTTCTCTCCCGAGGGCTGTGGGTGCCGACTTTATGTAAGCGATCCATTAAATTCTCAGCGCACCCTCCAGGGACAGGCAGTCGGCAAAAATCAGTCTATTAAGCTGAAGTTCCTGTCTGTTCCAAACTTTTACCCAACATGGTAAAGGGCTAAGTGCAACTAGATCTGCTAAAAATATTACTCTCAGCTCAGCATGAACTGATCAAGTCGGCATGCACTGCTTAACATCTGAGAAATGTATTTTCTATTATTTGGATTGGATCAGGCTTCGCATAACCCCACACCTCATTCCCATAATGGTCTTGTGAGACACACTTCGCCCCATAAATATTTAACAGGACCTATGGTGACTAGGAACCCAATCTCTGGGCAAAACTTGACAGTGCCCCAATGGTCTTGATCATCTCCTCCCTTTTCCGTTCCATGAGGATGTGCAAGTTGTTCTTAGCATCAAAGAGTACCCCTAAGTATTTGAAATCTGAAACTTTTTCGCATAATATGCTGACCCACTCTGAAGGTCATAGCGTGGTCCTACAACCCTGACATTGGATCTAGAAACGTTGACAGCCAGGTCAAGGCTGTCCATAAAGGCAACAAATTTGTCAAAAAGAATCTGTAGCTCCCTCGCTGTCCGTACCATGAGGACTGCGTAATTGGCGTATAACACTGGGGGCAACCTCTGACCCACCTTAGGGCCATCTGTCTGGGTCGCAAGGAGGGTCTCCTCAAGCTTCTTGACATATATAGTAAACAGAAAAAGTTTGAGAATGCACCCCTGACGTACACACCTCCTGGTAGGTAAAGAACCACTAAGTACTGCATTGGGGGAGAAACAAACTGAGGCCGAGGTATTCCTGTGTAAGCCTTCCAGGAGGGACACCCATACTACGCTCCACTCCTAGTTCAATCAACAGGGCCTAGAGTTTAGCTCGACTGACCCTGTTGAATGTGGACGTGAGGTCCATAAAAGCCAGCTGAAGACCCTCTGACTTAGTGTACTTATTAAGAATTAAGTACAGAGTTAAGCATTGGTCAGTCGTAGACCGACCAGGCCTAAAGCCGTACTGGATGTCCGTTAGAATCCCCTTGGCATTGGACTATTCCATCAATCTACTAATTACAACCCTCCCCAAAACCTTAACAACCATATCTATCGAGGAGATTGGGCGATAGCATTGGTGATTATCCTTGTCCCCTTTCTTAAATACTGGAACTGTCACAGTGGCAAACCAAGATCGAGGCAACCCATAGCGTTCATCAGCATTCATCATTTGAATCAATAAAGGGTGCCAAAACTCCACATCCAGATGCAGGCTATCCGTAGCAATTCCATCAGGGCCTGCTGCTTTATTTCTAGTTAAGCTGATAATACCTCAGGTGACCTCATCAAGTGTAAAAACCACAAGGGCTCTGCCCACTTCTCTGACTATTACCCTCTCCACCTCAGCCAACTCCCCAAAATGATAAACTCCAGTAAAATGATCTACCCACTGTTGTTCCAAAATGTGGGTACAAATAGCTTGCACGCCTCCCTCATTAAATAGAGGTTTATTTACCACCTTCCAGAACAAAAAGGGGTCTCTTGATTCACTGGCCTATAATAATTCCTCCCAGGCTAAAGACTGAAGTGCAGCCTTGCGGTTAAGTACAGCCCACTTATAGTCCTGCCTACTGGCAACCACCTGACTTCTATCTCTCGGGACCTGTTTTAAGGCTGATTTCAAAAGTCACAAACATTTATAGCAGTCCCTATCAAACCACTTCATCTCTTGGACCCTACACTGGATAGCTGGAGCTGTCAATAGTTTCTTTGCCTTGTCTTCGACACCTCCGAAGGCTTGTAAAATTTCCCTATCAAGGGCACCAGCATCTAAACAGATTACTATCACATGCTCTGTCTGGGAGAAAAGAGTTGTTTAAAAATAGCTGGATCACTCTGTGCCCAATTAATGCACCTCCCTTAGTCGGAGGTGAGAAGGCCCCTATTTGATCCATCCCCAACACTCGTGGCCACCCTCAAACCTTCTATTTCCAAGACAAGGGGGTTGTGATCACTAAAAGGACTTTGAACAATGCTAAAATTGGCAATGTACACGAATAGAGGAGCCAAAATAAATATAAAATCTTTAACGGAGGAGCATCCCCTCCCCTTGTACATGGTAGGAATGCAGGGATTGAGCTCATTAATCAATTTTTCCAGGGTAAACACCAAATTATGTGAAGACTCTCACTCAGAACCTTTCCTTCATAAAATGAAGCTCATATGTTATCTATGTTCACCATTCGACAAGGGGATTGCACAAATCTGACATTTAAAGTTTCCCATTAGCACTGTCCTCCTCAGACCAAGCCCCCCCTCTTTGCTCCCCCAAAGCATTCAGGGTATCCTTTAATCTGAGCATACTAGAAACCTACTCTTTATATCATATATCATTATAGAAGTTCACTAACAGTAATGAAGGACCACCCGGGACAAACAACTTCAAACCCTGTATTACCATCAAATTCTTACCCAAGGTAACAGGCTGCCCATGGACATCTACTGCAACAAATATGATCAGCCTCCCTGGCCCTCCCTGAAACTGAAGGCATTGTGAGCAGAAAGTATATCTTATACCCTTCCAGGAAAAACCTGTTATTCACTTCTCAGGTTTCCTGTAGACAAATGATCTGAAAGGAAGTTATAAACTTCACCCAAAGAGGATCAGACAATGTAGCCGAAAGCCCTGCTATATTCCACAAGACAATTCTCAGGTCCTTTGTATTTTGCACGGAAGAGACCACCATATGTATAAAAGGCATGGGCACACCCCCCGGGACATCAAAAACGTCTTGTTCACTTTTAAGCTTGGGCCGAGAAGAAGATGAGGGGATCAGTACCAGTCAATCACACATATCACGATTACTCAGAGGGGCAAAACTGTTGTGTTAGCCCAGCTGGGTTGCCCTCTCTTCCAATGGAACTGCCAATCTGATGAACCCTGAGGGGTGCAATGATTAATCACCTTAGCCCAACTAGGTTGCCCTAACCTCAGGCACACCCACCCCTGAGAACCCTGTGTTTGCTGATATGGGGGGCCATGAGGGTGCACCCCCCTCTCAGGTTTGAAGAAAAAACCTAGGGGGAGCACAGCAATACCTTGGTCGTCTAAGGGCTTATGAGAGGATAGTGAAGCTAAAGTATGTGCAACAGTCCCTCGATTGTTGAAGATGACCACCACACAATTCCCTGGCCAAGGCTTCCAGTCACAATCCACCCAACTGACCCTACGGACCATAAAGTCAGCATCTGCTTCTCCTTCCCCTCTCTGCACATTCTACTGAAGCCAGTGGGTAACTTTGTTTTTAGCTCCTGATATGACTAGGAGTGAGTGGACAAGCTAGCTAGAGGCAGAACATTCCCTAAAGCAATTTCATAAGAGGTAGCCTCAGAGGGAAGGTCAATCGTGTCTCTCAAGTGCTGAGGGTGAGAGGATGTCCTAGGGGTGTAAGAATTCTCTGTGGCCCCGAGAACAGAACTCCCTCAGCATCACCCCAAACCTCCCTCCTCACCCCCAACCCACATAAGCCTGAGCATTCTGAGAACAACTAGATCCTCCCAGAGTACACCCCCCATTCTGCCGGGGCAGAGGGCAACTTAGCCTGGGGCGCCCCTGCGGCTTGCAAAAGGGAAATATTTAAGCCATTTTAGATTTAGTTGATTTTAACCTAGCCATAATTGGCCAGCAACACCTCAGTGAATTTACTAATTGAAATCCTGCCACAGGAACATCCTCCCCCTTGATGGATCTGATTTAAGTCAACCCCGGTCTCCCCCAAGCATGGTAGACACCCTGGAGCCTGAGTGTCCTCCCCTAGCATATGGGCATGAGTCGGGCTGGCAGAACCCTAATGGGTTATGACCAGAGATTGAGCCTCCACTCTCAAGGTCACTATTAGGCTAACTTTTTTTGTTGAGTCCTCCTGTCCCCTTCTCATTCCTCCCTCCACTCCCCTGTCCACCACTTCCGGAGTATCATCCTCATGTGCAGTTACCCATGATAAGGGATACATCGTGGGAGAATTTATGGGACTGCCTGTCTAAAGCAACATCCTTCTCTCCACTAATTTAATTTCTTAAGCCATCACTGAGATAGCCCTGGTTAAGAAACCTTCAATGGTGGTGACTCGCGGGGTCTTCGGTGGAGTGGACACCTTTGCGACTGTGACTTTTTTCTTTCCCATTGTGGGAACCATCAAGAAAGCAGTCCCTATTAGGTAACAACAGATGCAAACAAACTACCAGTAGCATAGAGATTCTCTCTTCTGCACACCCCCATTCTAAAAGTCTGCATAAATAAACCCTTCTATCATTCAGCAGCGTTCACCACCTGGTTTAATTTTACTGTCTCTCTGGCCACAATCCACGGGTGCACCCAGACGATTTCTAGATAAGTCACTCTTTTCCCACCTTCAAATGTATCTGGGCGAGGCACAATCCAGCCAAAGAATCTTCAGAAACCAAAGTCCCACACACTCCTGATATCCATCCGCATCCAGGCAACCTTGAAACTCCAAAAACAAGGCCAAGGGGGGTGGCCCCGCCTCTTCCTGTCACTGATGGGCCCGCCCTTGGCCTGGGCTTTTCCTTGACACGGCCCTCACATGACCACTGCCGCAGGGGAACCAGTCACCTTAAGTAGCAAATTGTCGACAGCTGGAGGTCTTGCAGGGGGTTCTGGGTGTTGTAGTCCACAGCAGCTACTCAGTTCAACACCTCTCCCCCTGCAGGATTCCGGAATGGATGAAAGGCACCCCAACAGTCATGATAAAAACACCGAAGTCCAAATGCACTCATCCCCCATGATAAAATGCTCCTTGTGCGTTCCACATTGCAGGGTAACCAGGCTCCTTAAGTAGCAGAGTGGAGCCAGCTTCAGGTCTTGCTGGGGGTTCTGGTTATTGTAGTCCACAGCAGCTACCCAGTTCGGCACCTCTCCCCCTGCAGGTCAAAAGGGATTCCCGAGTGGATGAAGGGCACCCCAGCAGTCATGATAAAAACACCAAAGTCCAAATGCACTCATCCCCCATGATAAAATGCTCCTTGTGCGTTCCACATTGCAGGGTAACCAGGCTCCTTAAGTAGCAGAGTGGAGCCAGCTGCAGGTCTTGCAGGGGGTTCTGGTTGCTGTGGTCCACAGCAGCTACTCAGTTTGGTACCTCTCCCCCTGCAGGTCAAAAGGGATTCCCGAGTGGATGACGGACACCCCAGCAGTCATGATAAAAACACCAAGGTTCAAATGCACTCGGCCCCCACGGAAAAATGTTCCTTGTGTGTCCTGACCACAGGCAAATCCACGCCACCTGAGAGGTCCCCATCTGCATTTGATCGATAACAGCTTACAGATAGTCCCAACTAACAGTGTCTAATGCCTTTTCAAGGCATACAGCTTCAAGGCCCGCTCTATCATCCCCTTCCTGGCTGGTGGGGATGAGCACCGAATACAAGCAATACAGATTGTGGGAAGTACTACATTGTGGAATAAATCCACATTGGTCAGGATGGCCCATTGTTTGCATGTGTGCGAGCACACACACAGCCAGCACCTTGCTGAGGATTGTAAAGTCCATGTTCAACATGGACAACCGTCTAAACACTGTGGTGGGTGCCCCCATGTTGTTCTCTTTGGGAGAAGAACAACCAGTGCATCTCTTGTGGTAGCCAGCAGTTCACGCCTCTCCAGTGCTGTATTGTACATGTTGGCCAAACGTGGTGCTAGTGAAAAAGCATACGCAGAAAAAAATTCCGCTAGCAGGCCCAACGGGGCCTGGCATCTTTCCCTGAGCCATGTCCTTATAAGTACCCTTGATTTCCTGAGGTGTAATGGGCTCTCCAAGCTCTCCCACAGCAATCAGGGTCAATCCCCGCAGTGCCAGAGGAGACAAGAAAGCTTCTAGAGGCTCCATTGGTTCTTTAGCGTGTCTCCCATATAGTCCAGTGTAGTAGTACTCCTGGAAGGTGTTATCAATATCCACTTGGGAGTACACCAGCTGGCCATCTGACCAGGTCAGGGATGTAATAGGGGCCCCTCATATCTTGAGATATACCAGCCACACCAGCAGTCTGCCTGCTTCACCCTCACTATCATGTGCCCTAGCAACATATTATTTATAGTTATAGCACCGGAGTCTCTCCAAGAGAGCATTATAGCACTACTTGGCTTCGGCAAATCACATTCCCATGGCAGCGTGCTTCTCCAAATCATGAATTGTCCCATCCAGTGCCACCAATTCCCAATTGAGTTCCCTCCAGACACCCACGGTCGCACCCATGTAGGGCCCTGAATAAACATCTTAAAGACTTCCCATTCAATGAGGTAATCAGAGGCCCTGCCCGTATTATGGGCAAAATAGTCCGATATAGCTTCGTGCAGGCCATCATGATAAGTATCATCTTTTAAGACACTGGGGGATACGCGCCACATGGGGATTATTGTGCCGATCAAAACATTCGCATCCTGGGCTCTGCTCTCCAGGATCTTCACTCATTCAGTAAGATATGCCATCTGGTGCTGCAGAGTAGTTCCTCAACCACCACCACCATCTCCTTAACCTTGTTAGCAGATTTCCGATGGTCTGCCCAAAGCAGGCCTAACTCCGCTGCCACACTGTCCATTTGTGCCTGTTAGGAGTTTTTGGAGTACAAAATGGCAGCCAGGATTCTGTGGCGGCCACAAACCATACAGTAAATTTGGCCCCCATGAGAAAGTTTGGGAGTACCCATGCTCTACACAAACAGACATGCACAGACAACCCCCACACACACCTACACAAGCACACACACCTCCACATGCAAACAACTGTTCCCACAAGCACACTTCCATACCCTTAGTCACCCCCACATTTTCACTCACACAAATGCACACACACAGATTCACAATCAAAAAAATAATCATAAACTCATAACCCCATAGATAACAGTCACACACACACCCCAACAGACACCTTTACAGACCTCCACATAGTTTCTAACACATACATACACAAACACAACTACTTTCACTCACTCAGTTACATACACACAAGTACACTCTTATACATTGAGTTATACCCACTGAGACACACACCCCTAGTCACACTATTACACACATTACCTTGGATGCATGCAATCTGACTACTACACCCACATACACCTTCTCTTTCATACAGATACATATGCAACTGCACTGATACACATATACAATTACACTCATCTCTACCACACCATTTGGGATACAATTACAAATTGTTTTTACAAAGGTTTGGTTGGATTCAGGAAGTACATTTAACAAAAAAAGATAAAATAAATGATATGGTTTGTTTAATAGGTGGCTCTGAAAACAGCCTTTGTGTTTATAATGAATTATACACACTTAAAGGTGGAACTGTATATAATTCTTGATATTGGTTAGGAAGATCCAGTTACCTTCTCCTGTTAAATGAACTCCATCCTTCCAGTAAACTCAGGGCATGTTGAAGTGGATAATATTGTGGTAAATGGACCCCATCCTACAGGCACATATAAAATGCTAAAATTGCTTTATTGTCCTGTTTCCTGGATTTCTCAATCTTGGAACAAAACTGAGGTGGGTGTTGAACAAAACTGAGATGACAACAGCCACTTCTGCCTTTGACAAATGTTGGAACAAACAACTCCTTCATTTGGATTTCAAGTTCAGCCCCTGTAACTTTGTGCAGATCGTTATCACCACAGTGCACATCATGAGGTCTGGGTGCTCACAATCCGAAATGCTCTCAATCGTAGGCAACAATTTATGCCCCTTCATAACTTCAAATAAGCCAATCCACCAATCCAAGTAATGTCTACTTGAGGAAATCCAAGATCTTTGTCAATGCCATAATTTTGGACATGCTGTGGCCGACAATCCATACTCTAACCAGAAGCTGGACACAGGAGAAGTCAGTAGCTGAATGAGAAGAATTTTTCACGACCAGAATGGAGTGTGAAGAGTAGAACTGGGAGAAATCAGAATAATTTTGGTAATTCTGTGTTACTCTTTAAAGTAGAAGTACCAATAATAACGTCATTAGACACACTTGGGTAATTAATAGGAAAAAAATCCTACCGTAATAGCACATTTAGTGAGTGCAAGCAGCTGCTCGCTATTCATGTTCTCTTGCACTTAGTGGTATTTCTTAGCACAAAATGCCTCCTCACAGCCATTTTGGATGCTAGTGGGCATTTTTGTGCTCAGAAAATAGTGCTAACTGCAGAATTATTCTTCTCGCATAATTCCGTATTATCTCCATGTATTTTTGGATAATTCCATGTGATTGAGGTACACAGAATTATGAATACAACAAGATATCCATGGGTCTACGAGCCTTAACAAGTGAAACCAAGTGGCACAAGAAGAGACCTTTAAATGTGATCAGTGGCAATCCTTTAAAAAGGACGAAATCCCATCACTCACCGTAGTGACATGCTTCATCATCTGGGATCTCCTCTTGGTTGCAAATCCTAGTGCTACAACCCCCTCACTGTGAGGGAGGAGCTCAGGGATGTTTTGAAATGGATAAGATGTTAGTAGGATTTACTAAGATCCGTCAGATGTGTAGGTCTTAAATTTGTAAGAGTGATGGGCGCAGTGCAAAAGTGTGAACTGTGTGTGCAGATTAAAATTGTTTATCAAAAGAAGAAAAAGTTTTATTCATTATCCCTTGATCTCAAAATTAAAAACAGTGCAAATGCATTTTTGAAATAATAACTGCATAAGTCCAGCAACAAGGTCTACATGTTTCGGCCATTATGATTATATGTAATCGTGGCCTTCCTCAGGACCTAGATGTAGTAATGCACCTCACCTGGCTGCAGCTCAGGAAATGAGCATGGGGCATAACGTGAAGTCTGTAATACCTATGCTGGCTGCTAAGTTTAAAAAACTTTCTGGCTTTTTGACTTTTAAACTTAGCAGGCAGCAAAGGTATTACAGACTTCACGTTATGCCCTATGCTTTATTACCGCCTAGCTTTTTCTCTTGTTCCTTTAGAGCGGGGCCTCATTTCCTGAGCTGCAGCCAGGTGAGGTGAGGCTGTTTTCTGTAACGTAGGGTCGCTTAGATCCTCGTATTCACATAACATTTGGCACAAATAATTGACCTTTCGTTTGTTGTCACCTTTCTCTCCTTCTAGGTGTCATCACTACACTGTAATCCACTGAGAACCTAGATTACAGGTTTGACGGTTGTATTGATTACAACCCATTATAACTTTTTGGTTTCACATTTACACACGCAGTAGCATTACTACATCTAGGTCCTGAGGAAGGCCACGATTACATATAATCATAATGGCCGAAACATGTAGACCTTGTTGCTGGACTTATGCAGTTATTATTTCAAAACTGCATTTGCACTGTTTTTAATTTGGAGATCAAGGGATAATGAATAAAACGTTTTCTTCTTTTGATAACCAATTTTAATCTGCACACACAGTTCACACTTTTGCACTGCGCCCATCACTCTTACAAATTTGAGACCTACACATCTGATGGATCTTAGCAAATCCTACTAACATCTTATCCATTTCAAAACATCCCTGAGCTCCTCCCTCACAGTGAGGGGGTTGTAGCCCTTGGCTGCACTAGGCTTTGCAACCAAGAGGAGATCCCAGATGATGAAGCATGTCACTACGGTGAGTGATGGGATTTCGTCCTTTTTAAAGGATTGCCACTGATCACATTTAAAGGTCTCTTCTTGTGCCACTTGGTTTCAGAGCTTGTTAAGGCTCGTAGACCCATGGATATCTTGTTGTATTCGTAGTTATATTTGGGGAATATATCCATGCATTGGTCTCAAAACGTTCCCTCAGACCCCCTATCCAGATTACTGTTTCTCTTGTACACAGAATTATGCCAGTTACGCCCACCCCTAGTGTGGAGAATTTAAAAAGGATTGGCAAAACATGTGGTTGACTGATGTTGCAGTGCTGAATACTAGGTTAAGTAGTCATTAACTGCTATTACATAGCGTATTGTGATTGGCTAAGAAAAATAACATTACTGTTATGTTATTTGTAATATGTTTATATTTTTTAACCATAGAAGGTGACTTCCAATGAGAATGTGAACCAGACATGAGCGCTGACAAAGCTTTACCCACTTTTGAGCTGTAACTGGTTTGTACAGATTTCCAAATGGGTTGCTTTGGAAACTGGGCTTATGGAAAGGCATGTAGGGGAAGGGTGTCATGTAGAGTGCACATCTATATTGTATATTAAGGAAGCAAATGGGTTGACATACTCTGGTAGTCAATTTTAAAGTGGAAGGGAGAGAATAGGAATAGATATAAGGAGACTATCTCTTCCTTTTTGCTTTTTTAAGGGTGTTTTGTGGATCCACCATGGCAGATCCATCATGGCGCCCAGAAAAATAAGTTAAAGAGCATGGGTACTGTATAGTCCATGCATCTTAGGCTTTAAGATGGATCCGTGGACCCAAAGTGGAGTCCAAAAATATAATAATTTTCTAGTTCTTAATTAAACTGGTAATGTTTTTTCTATAAAAGTAATGGAACTAAAACTAAAAATATTCTTTCTGTATTTTGTATGTAAAAATGCAAAGAAAACATTACCACTAGTATGGTGTATAGTGCATATTATATTACCATTAATTTGGAAAAAACACATGTAAATTCACTAAAGAAACCTAAAGTTATAGAGACATTATAGTTAGGTGCACATGTAAAGTAAGTACATATCGTAAAGACAAATCAACAAATCAATTCACTGAAAAAACCTAAAGGTTACAGGGAAGTTATAGTTAGGTAACATATTTGAGTCAAACATTTTTGTTTTAGGCATGAAAAACCACTGAAATGTGCCCACCCCTTAACCCTTATCACCCTTACTTCCCTTTATCTCTACCCATCCCTTAACCCTAAAATTACCCTTACCAAGATTTACCTCTATCCATCCTTTAACCCTAAAAGTACTCTTACATCACTTAACGTCTACCAAGCCCTTAACTCTTGTCACCCCTACCTCCCTTTACCTCTACCCACCCCTTAGCATTAAAATCCACTTTACCTCCCTTTATCTCTACCGCACCTCCATCCTTTTGTTTTTTAAATATCATTAAAATAATGTTATTTAAATAATAAATACGTACTTACCTGCAGAATGAAGTACCACATAGTTAAGGATCTGGAATGAAGGCAAAAACCCATTAACATCCCTCATTAACATCACTTACCTGCATGATACTTACTTGTGTGGTAAAGACTGTGAGGTAAATGTCATGAAGGGCATAAACTTTGGGGCAAAGTTTCCATAAGTCTCATTTTTTGATGAGCTCCTTAACCCCTATGTCTCTATTTAAATCCTGTTTTTTGCCTAACAGCTCACTCTAGATTAGAAGTACTTTCAATTGTTCCTTCTTCTGGATTCCTGAAATTTCCATCATGATTTTAGATCTTGTGGCTCTGGAGGTTTTTATGCCTTTGAGGCTGGCTCGTCCAGATCTAGTATTTTGTTCTGCAGACATCAACTCTTGCACTTGTAAAGGCACTTTAGGTTTTGTCCATAATGTGAGGGGGTGCCATTTTCATTTATTTTGGTCATGTTCACATTATTACTTATTGGGCCAGTATTAAAACCTACATAATAAACACATCATTCTTTAAGCAATTTCTCTTCAACGGGGCTGAGTATCATTTATGTCGGGTGAAGTGATCCAGGGGTCTAGTTATTGATTGAAGTTAATTTCTGTTTATCAGTCATCTCAGAAGATATTAAAGAGACCTCCGCCTCATTCACCTCCAACCAAATGACTTGACAGCCTCTACTACGCACCAAGCACACTTTTGCTCTTGTGTGTTGATACCCCGCTGATGCCCTGAGTCAGGTAGCAGCTACATTTATATATGGGGTTGTGGGCTTGTCTGCAAGGCTTTGTGGGCCTTTGTCAGCACTGACCCACAATCCAATGCCGTAGGCCCCTTGGTCTTCAGCATCACTGTGAACACAAACAGCGTCCTGAGTGAGCAACAGTCAAGCAACAATATCCTTCCAAAGATAATCTTTCTCAAAGTGACAGTGCTTGAACAGGTTTCAATTCCTCCCCGCTCCCAAAGTTTACAAAGTGTTTCCTTATTTCAAAGAGTCACTCCCACAGCAGTGGGTAACAAGACAGTGGGAGCTGGTGCACCTGCAAGGATATGCAGGGCTCTTTAAAAGATGATACCAGATCTAAGTTGGTAGGTTGCCTGGTCTCTCACAAACAGAGGCCTAGGTGAACAACATCCAAACAAAATCATCCTTTCACAGTTTGTCTTTCTCTCTGTGACAGTGCTAGTAACAGCAGGGTTCGTATTCTCAATGCGGCCAAGTGTGTCTGCAAGGGCAGTTGGGGCTCTGCCAGCAGCAATACTGGATTCAAGTTCGTAGGTCCTTGTCTCCAGCAGTGCTTTGAATACAAAGCCCCAGGTGAGTTTAAAGCCAAACAAAGCATCCACAAAGTGACAGTGCTTGTAGCAAGTCTCACTTCTTCCATATGCCTGAAGCTTACATAGCACACACAGTGCAGTAAAATAGACCTTAATGTTGCAATATGATTTTAGATTAGGATGCAAATTGTATTTTTATGCTTAGCTACAATTGTACAATAACGCTGTGAAAAATTTGGGTCTGGAGTGAAGTGTGAAGTTACTGAGCACCAATTGTGTCAACTGGAGTCTTGAGCTCTGGTGACATGGTGACCCATACTATGGACCATCATACTGCCAATCAAGTATCATGTTGAACGCCTGACTCTCAGGGTAGCAATACCGAAGACTCCAATGCTGACTGGAAACACAAAACTCAGCAACGCAGCAAATTACACTTAATAAATCATTGTCCAGTTAGAATTTTTTCTTTAAAAAGAAAAAAACATTTAGTACACATACATCTAAATACTACATTCAAAATTACAAATACGTACAAAATGGAAGATGGAAAAGCCGATTGAAGCCTCTTCAAAAACGGCCTCACAAACTACGTGGTGTACAAAATGTGCACCCAAGAAAAAGGTACTAGTGGCCAACTAACCTCCCTCTCCCCAAACTAGACCCCATGCCACATAGGCACCTCTAATTACATGTGGGCCAGCAGACCTTAAACCAATACCTCTAGATGTGCCTACATCTAGCCATATCAAGGTACACAACTTTAAAACATTATGCCTATTGGCTTTGCCAATGGGTATTTACACTTCAGTCAGAAACGAAAATGTAAATTCCCATTGGGATAAATGTTAGATTAAAAATACCTTTACTATAGATATGACAATTTGTCTTTCTGCTAGCTTAAAGTCATGCCTTCCAATAACAGTTTAACACAAGGAATACTTAACAGAAACAAAAATTTCAATGAAAAGCCATGTTCAAACTTTTTCTCCATATTACTAAGCATCCTCTCAGCATCCTAAAAACAAGACTCCCAATACCCACAAAGCAACATAAAAATGCTCAGCCCTTGAGCCATTTTAAAACAAGTCTTAACTTCCTCAGAGATTTACTCTTTTTCCCTTCTGGGAGACTTAAGCTTGCCACTGATCGTCCTGTGAGGGGGACTTTTAGGGACCTGCTCTTCTCTAGGTGGACCTCCAAAACCGCTAAAACATTGCTGTGGTACTCCTGCCCTTCAAGGAGTACCAAAATCGAAGATAAGCTAATTTTAGGAACCCCAGAGTCTTATGATGCAGTACTTTTCACCAAAGGTTTTTCTATTAAAACCTTTGTTGTGGCTGTCAAATCCCAAAAAATGTGCTTGCTCTTCACTTTTTGATAAGTCACTCTCTCAAAGTGAGTGCACAAGCCCCATATGTGGCACCTGAGGGCAGAAATCACTGTTCGCACAGGCAACTCCTCAGTTGAGCAGTCATGCAGGGTCCTCCACCCTACCTGAGACTCCTTTGAGTGTGGGGCAGTGGAGTTATCTTTCTTACTGCTCAAACGCTCTCACTCCCATGTGCCTCAGTCTTCCTACTTCGGCTGAGGTGGGGAAGACTACCGGTGCCCCGGAGTGGGCCTTCTCACTAAGGATCTCAGACAGAGGTTCCAAGGGCTGGAGTATTTGTTTTCCATCACAATCGACTGATTTGTGTAAGTAATACCGCAAATCTTCCTTAACATGGGTGTAGGAACCACAGACGAGTGATGTCTTCAAAGTGAGCTTTATTGTAGGAGAACAGGCAGGTACAACATCCAGCTAGCTCCACTCACGATAACTCAATCCTGCCCCCAACATTCTGGAACTAGTGGCATCCAGTCACCTAGGAACAGGTAACTAGGATACCATATCCTCTCTCTTTAACAGAATATAATAAATAAGGTAAATACATATTAACATACCATAACTATAATATAGAGATAAATAGTAAATTATAGTAATCTTAACCAGAAAGCAACTACAGTAATAAGCAGAGCGTAAGCAATAAATCCACAATATCTAAGCAATAAAACACTTTTCTATTTATGAGTTCCTAATAGTACAGACACCCCACCCCCCTTGTCAAACAATTCAAATTACATAACAAAATCCTCAAATTTCTTGGGAAGAACAATACGTCTACTTCTTGAGGAGGAGGTAGTAGAATCACTAGCTGAACAATCCATAGCATAAACAGGTAAAGGCAACTCAGCTTGATTTGCTGAAGATGAAGTACATGAACCACCACTTCCTGTATTGGAGTTAGTGACATCATCCCACAACCAATTGGTGGTAGAAGTAAAATTCTTGTCAGGAACACTACCCCAATTCAAAACTTTATTACACCTGGACATTCTGCCAAAATGCAACACTTTACCATCACTCAATTTTGCTGATTTAGAGTACACTTCCATTACTTGTAATGGATTAGAAAATTTGCTACAACCCTTCTTTGTTTTGTGTACAAACTTCACCTTAACCCAATCTCCCCGCTTAAGGAAAATATCTTCTGTGTTATGTTTCTGATCATAATAAGCTTTACAATTTTCTTGTAACTTCTTTAAATTAGATCTTACTACAGCAGGTGACCATTTACTGCATATTTTCTTTTGGTTCCAAGCAACATTATCTTTTGTGAAAGGTTCTCTACCTCTTAAAATCCTGAAAGGACTGTAACCAGTACCTGTGGGTGTAATCCTGAATGCCCAAATGGGTTTGAAAAGTTCTTTCCACCAATCTTTACCTACACTAATGGAAGCTTGAATGCTACCCATAATCACCCTGTTGAATCGTTCTACAACTCCATTCTCAGCTGGATGATAAATAGGTGTCTTTTTTCCATTGATACCATTCCTGGTCAGGAAGCAATTGAATTTTTCAGCACAAAATTGAGCACCATTGTCACTTAAAATGACCTTCGGGATCCCTTCTCTTAAGAATAAACTCTCTAAGCAATCAATAACGGTACTACTTTCTATATTATCAATTAAAACTACTTCTGGCCATTTTGAAAATTGATCTACTATGACTAGTAGATACCAAGGTTTCCCATCAGTATCAGAAACAGGACCTAATAAATCAACACTCAATTCTTCCCACGGACCATTGGGAATACTCCTCTCACCCAAAGACGATCTGAATAACAATTGTGTTTTATCAGAGTTAGAACAAACACTGCAAGATTTAACTACATCCTCAATGTCCTTGTCCAAATTAGGCCACCAGTACCAGAGTTTAACTCTCTTTTTCAGTTTGACTATCCCAAGATGTCCACTGTGACAAATACTAAGAACTTTTGCTCTTAACGTATGTGGTACAACTGTTCTATCACTTCTTAGAACAACACCAGAGTCATCAACAGAAAGTTCATCTCTTATTTCCCAAAAACTCCTATGATGAGGTAAAATGTTTCTCTTACAAGGCCAACCATTGACAATGAATTCCTTAATTTCAGTAAGAACAGTATCTTTAGTGTATTCATTTATCCACTGAGAATTAGAAATGGCATTTGGATCTAAATCATGAATGGTGGCTACATTACAATCTTCCCAATCTGAAGCGTTAAAATCACAGATGCAAGCTACACTATAATTGTCCCAAATATTTTCAGTGTTGACAGAGTGTGGTAAGGGAGCTCTACTCAAGAAATCCGCAACTTGATTTCTTTTACCCGGTAACTAAACCACATCGTACACATAATCCAAAAGACGTAAGGTCATCCTAGCAATTCTCGGTGTGGCTTTCATAATTCCATCGGTGGTAAGAACTTTCACCAATGGCTTATGATCCGTGCGGATAGTAAATTTAGCACCCCAAATGTATTGTCTAAACTTTTCCATCGCCCAGACTGTGGCTAACATTTCTTTCTCAATTACTGAAAATTAGCTTTCAGAAGTGGTCAAAGATCTGGACGCAAAAGCCACTGTACGTTCATCACCTGTGTCATTCTTTTGTGTGAGCACGGCACCTAACCCTTTACCACTAGCGTCAGTGGTTATAATGCTGTGGGCAAGTGGATTAAACCCCTGTAAAGGAAGAGCACAACATAGTTCATTTTTAACAGTATCAAAATCTTTTTGCAATTCATAATTCCACTTAAATTCTTGCTTCACTTTGAGTAATTCTCTGAGATTGTGAGTTTTAGAGGCAAAATTGCTGACAAATTTGGAGTAGAACTCGGCTAATCCTAAAAAAGACAATAAATCTTCTTTTGAAGTTGGAGAAGGGGCTTCTTTTATTGCTTTGATTAAATTTTTCTTCGGAGAAATGCCATCTCCACGAACTTCATGATCCAGATATGTTACGGATTTCATGGCAAATTTACATTTGCTTAATTCAGCTGTTAATCCATATTCAGAAAGTTTGTTCAACACAAGTTCTAACTGTTTGTCATGTTCCATTTTGTCCTGAGCTATCACAAGAATATCATCCTGAAAGTATGTTACCCCTTTTGTGACTTTAAAAATCTTATGCATTAGCCTCTGAAAAACCGCTGCGGCTGAAGCTAGCCCGAAGGGCATGCGTACAAATCTATAGCATCCAAAAGGGGTAATAAATGCAGTGAGATTCCTGCTAGCAGGATGTAACAAAACTTGGTGATAAGCTGAGGTTAAATCTATTGTGGAGAACCATTTTACGCCTTGAGATTGAGCAAATAACTTGTCAATTCTTGGAAGGGGAAATGTATCTACTATAATATTTTTATTTAGATCTCTCGGGTCAATGCATAAACGAAGACGTCCATCAGGTTTTCGGGCGACAACCAATGGAGCCAACCACTCTGCACTCTCGACAGGCTCAATTATACCTTTCTGCTCTAGAGAGTCAAGTTCAGCCATAACCCCTTCTCTAACTCCTAATGGAATTTTCCTGGCTTTATGACAAACAGGAACAGCTCCCTCCTTTAAAATGATTTTATGCACAAAGCTGTTTAACTTGCCAACATTGCCAGAGAATACACTTGGAAATGTCTTTTTAAGGGAATTAATCAGAACCTGGTTTGGATCGTCAAGTAACAAGACTTGGTCACTCTTGTTGGGGTCAAGTATGATTCCTAGAGCTCCTTGGTCCTTCCAACCTAAAACTGAGGGACCTTTTTCAGCTACATAGAGTTTACCTAAAGCTGATCTATCCTTGAATTTAAATGTAACAACAGTAAATCCTACCATTGGAATCTCTTCACCTGTGAATGTAACAGGGTGTACATCTGTGGGTCTCAACTCTTTCTTGAGAGTATTGACTAACTTCTCCTCCCATAAATTTTTTTGAATAATGGTGTACGGGAGCCCGAATCTGCTATGATTTGTATTTGTACCCCATCAATGGTAATATCACAACATGGTTTCTTCTGTGAGTTAGAGCAAACTCCCAAAAAAACATTGCTCTCACAAATACCATCTTCAACACACAGTACACAATCTTCATTTGATGGGTCTACTTCTTCATTATCTCCCTCACTATTTTCCCACACACACATGACCTGTTTGCGACCCAATCTGTTTAGTCTTCTTCTGCACATTTTTGCGAAATGACCATTAATTCCGCAAAAGGTGCATTTAGACTTTCATGCTGGACAACTTTTATCTTTCGCAAAATGACCTTTGTTGCCACATCTATAACAGGTAGGTACTCTATCACCTTGAATTCTATCATTCTGTGCTAACTTGTTTTTATTTGGTTCTTTGATATTAGGCTTGTCCAATTTTTTGCTTTCCCATTTGGGAATTGCGGATACCTTTCCAACTACTTCACTTTCTTTTTTTAATGCTGCTGATCCAGCACGATACTAGCAAACAGCATTCATTCACCAGATACTCACTTGGGCCCATTCATTCATACTAAGCTAGTACTTACGCTGGTGAGTCAGTTGTACTCTTTATCAAAATCCCTGCTACCAATTACTTTTCTGATTGAAGAGTAATGACTTACCAATGAATCCTTTGCCAATTGGGAAATTTAAAATGAGTGACATTCATTACAATTCATAACCCTGAAATAATCACTGAGTCACGAAGTTTTAAAAGGTTTATCTAAAGATTTGCAGAGTAAAATACAGAACCACATGATACTTAATCGCATATCAAGGATGAAGCAGAGAATAATAATTATTGATCAATGACGGTCCCTCAGAAAGGAGAAGATAGAGACAGCAGCGCAACTAAGAGTTGCATTTATATTTACCTAAAAGTGCGAGAACCAAACCCCTTGGCCAAGGAGTTGGAAAGATAGGACCTAGGAAGGATGAAGAGCAAAGACCTCCTCCAGCTTCAGGACAGGACCGGTGACTTCTCTACAACGACGCCTGCGTCGTTCCCCTCTCTGATACTCGACTTCTCCTCGATTCTCCCGTGCCTTCCTTCTAATGGACTCCGCCGCCCCCTCCTCAGGACCTCTCTGGACAGCGGTTCAGTCTGCAATCGATCAGCTTGTCTGGCTGCTGGAGCTTGTGCGTGCACCTCTGCTTGAGCTAGCTAATTAGCTAATTCTATATCTATTATACCCTTCTACGCCCATGTACCTCCCATTAATGTTGCCAAAATATGGGACCACTATTTCTGATTGGACGGGGACAGGGGTTGATCCTCACACCATATTGATTTTAGTTCAATTTCTTAAAGCTCATTGTTTTAAAATACCGCCCATCACTTTTATTACATTTGCTTTATTTCCCACCCTTCTCACGACAAATTTTATACATTGTTCATATAATTTGTTGCTATTCAGTTGGTACATCATGGGTACAGCAGTCTTGGCCATCAGGTCATGGCCTTGGACGACGTCCAGGTTGACTTCATCCTTTTCTCTCTGGGCAGCCATGCAAGACGCATGCGCGGAATCATTGTCTCTCGAGTTTCAGTTCACCAAACCCCAGGCCCAAATTTACAAACTAATAAAAGTCAAAGAAGAAAATATTAAAATCACAAATAAAATGTTTCACTGTATACCCACTCTTTCTATTCTATTCCCATTTATTTATAAATTCTGTCCCGCATTAATAGCGTTAAGAAAACGATAATTTAATTACAACACGAGAGCAAGCTGTGGCACGTGAAAACATAAAGCAGCCATTTTAATGCACACTGCGCAGAAGCAAGAGTTTCCCACCAAGCAAAGAGAGACGTCACACCACGTGATATGGTTGAGACATGCGCAGTAAAGTTCCCGCGTTTTAGCGGCCATTTTAGAATAGACAAGCGTTATTTGTTAGTTTAGACACATAGGCAAGCTTCCTTGCTACTTATGTTTGTGTATGCAAGAGTTAGTATGAACAATACAAGTTTAATAAATTAATACTGTGAGAAGATTGCATCCAAGCAAGTCTCATTTGTGAGTCCTTGCTCCATCACTGCTTTTGCGCATCTTTTTGACAACTCTGCCTTTTTTTATCAAAGCAGTGACCTCTGCTAAAGGTGCTTCACCAACCACCCATAATTTATCTCGAATACCAGAATTAGATGTGTGCATGACTAATTGGTCTCTGATAAAGTCATCATGTAGTGGTCCGAACTTACATGTGATGGCTTACTTCTTCAACGCAGCAACATAATCTTCTACACTATCATTAACTTCTTGCTTCCTCTGGAAAAAGTATATCTGTCTATACCAACACATACAGTGGGATGATAATGTATGTCTAAATCTTCTAAAGCTTCTAAAAATACATTTGTGCTGCTCGCTCTAACCCTTTTTTCCATTTGATAATATACACGTAAACCTTCTGGACCCAGATTATGTAAAAGCAATTTATTTTTCCTAGAAGGTGAGTATTCGTCTTCACTTTCTTCTTCTAAGGCAGAGATATAATTTAAAAAGTAATCTTTCCATTCTGGCCTCTTTAAAATGGGTTCTCCAGGATGAGCCAAAAATGGAATAGGAGGTGTAAGTCCAAGGTTTTGTGCACTCATGTTGATATACTTACAAAAGAGGAAGAAAAAAATAAGTAAATGTGAAAGTACTTACTTGCTTTAAAATGTATTAAAAGCAATAGGTAGAGAAGTCCAAAATTAGGTATCTTCAGGCGTGGTGTGTATTGGAAAGAGAAGCAATCAAAAGTTGTACGCTTCGTAAAATAAATCAGAACAATGACTAAAAATTGCTTCCTGTACAGCAACACAATACTCTTGGTGTGCGCGTCACCGTATAAATTATTCTGATGCAACGAGCACGAAATCTCCTGGTGTGCGCATCACCGTGCATAAATTACTTCCGTGAATAAATTATACGCATGTGACGAACACAAGCATTTCCTGGTGTGCGTGCCACCGTGCATGAATTATTTCCGGTTCGGTAGACACAATAGGTGCTGGTGTGCGTATCACCGTGACTGCAAGTGTTGACTAATTGTAAATAACTGATGAAAGCAGTTGTTTCCTGATGTGCGTATCACCGTAACACTTGGATTGAATAGCCGATCCGATCCTTTGAGGAACTCCCCCAAGATGGCGGCACGTCACGTACAGGCGTACTGACATCACGTCGTGAGTTTAAGGGTTACCCAACAGTGACGCACATCAGTTCCAGCACGCGCAGGATGCCTCGAGCTTCTGAGTCTTCAAGCTACGACTCGCGCCAACAGCCTCGAGTGCACCAACAGTCACACCACTCCCAATGGCTCCATACCTTAAATTTTTGCAGAACCACGAAATCGGAACCTCAGAAGAAGGAATGGGAATGCACCTCTTAGCTGGTGAGTAGATTTTCTTCCTGATTCTTCCGTATGAAGACTTGAAAGGAAAAGAAAATCGCTCTGGCTCTCTTCTCTGCCTGTTCTCGATCAAGTAAGTGGTGTGGTTCAATATCCCATACTTGTCGCTAATTTGTAGGAACCACAGACAAGTGATGTCTTCAAAGGGAGCTTTATTGTAGGAGAACAGGCAGGTACAACATCCAGCTAGCTCCACTCACGATAACTCAATCCTGCCCCCAACATTCTGGAACTAGTGGCATCCAGTCACCTAGGAACAGGTAACTAGGATACCACAATGGGGTTTGCTCACAACTTCCTCACCAGTAAAACAGTATATGCACAAACATGTTTTCCAGGTACCAGAAGAAATCATAGTCCATTACCATTAAGTGATTGAATAACCCTCTCTTTGAACCACTATATGAGGTATGTGGTCGCTCTGGCTGTTGTAAATTTCCTCATTTGGTTTGAGAATAATGTATAAGTCAATCCTATTCCTTTATAGTATTTGTATCCAACACTGGATAGACCAGCGGTAAAAAGAAAGAAATGTACAGAATTCATTGGTAGGACCTTATCTGATAAATGTATTTGTTGTAGGAAAGGATTAAGTCACAGCTATCTTTGATCACAGTTCATTTTCTTTCGGCTACTCTGACAAAAAGTAATGAAAACTGTCTAGGGAATTATAGTGATATATCCACACTCACGGGTCTACTAAATCCCCCCGTCTTTTCTACTGGTATGGACCATCAATATGTGGTTATAATATCATGGCCATTGCATATTCACATATAAATATGGACCATGTACACAACAACTCAAAACCTTATGTATCTTATCTTTTACTTCCAGGTGCCTCCCTTTTGTATTCTGTTCTGATGATGACCCTGTTAAAAACATTACACTGAGGGGTGAAACGTCAACAAAAACTCCATGTGGACTGATTTTTAAAATTCAATTGTGTCTTGTGAAACTCACTTTGCGAGTGCCATCTGTAACAACGTCCTGTCACAATCAGTCACGTGTATATATTTTGTATATAGCACAAGCGCACCATTTACTGACTTCATTCACTTTCACAGCGCTGACAGACTATAGGAGCACCTGATTGTCTATGTTTATTTTATTTTATGAATATTTTTTGAGAAGTGCAAAATGGAAAAAGATTAGATTAGCCATTTTAGGCTGATTATCTAAATAAATGAATGCACTTACCGCAATATCAAAGCAAGATATGTTTAATTTTCTTTAGATCACTATTGCCGTGGAAGTAAGTCCAAGGCTACACTTCACCCTTGGGGACCCATTTTTTTGATAATTATTGTCCGGCCAAGGTCCCTGAGCTACTGGGTTGCCCCCTTTCTAAACTCTGCAGCAGTCAGAAAAGCAAAACACTCCAAAATGAATTTACAACAATATATTTTCAACAGTATTGGCAGTAGATGCTATCTGAAAAAGATGGAATATGCATCAGAAGCATCCTGCTATCACATCAGGCTCTTAACACATTGGCAACACTAAAGGAATTATAAAGCAAAAACAAATACACTGCCACTGAAGGGAACTAGCTTTTGTGCGGTGTGCGTATTGCGAGACAGCAAAATGAAGTCACTCAAAAGTGAAGTTAACCAGTGACTTCAGTAGGCTGACCAATTGCATCATGATATAAGCTGTAGTGGGTGGAAACTAAATGTGAATGGCACAACAACAGAACAACAGATGAAAAGATGTTGTAGAAAGCTCCCTATATGTAAGTATATTATACCTATTTTAGTAAAATCAAAAGGTCGCTGCTAATGCAAGTCCTAAAACCGAGGGTTTCAGTGGTGAGAATCGGTGTCTTTACAATTATAGTACAATTGCTATCTTCACGTTATTACATAAGGCTTACATTTCTATGTGCAGGCAACCTCTATACTACTGTTTTATTTTTGCGTGTAATTCTGCTCAAATGTGAAGTTCTGTGCTACTACTGTTGGTCTAGTTCACACTTTGCAAAACTGCAAACAATTTAATAAATAATCGATTTTTATTCATCTTTATTCTTCTTTAAAAAGTGTGCTACAAAGGTTCTTACTTCAAACACTCTCAGAATGTAACTGCTTGAAATGGGCAGTACAACAAAATACGATTATGTATCTATTGCTTTAAACAATATCGGGCCCGATTCACAGAACTAATCTGAGACAAAATCCTAAACTTACTACTTTTGGTATTCACAAAAGGCAGTTGGTAGTAGTAAAGTTAGGATTTTGTCTTAAGTTTGTCTTAAGTTTGTCTTAAGTCTGTCTTAAGTCTGTCTTAAGTCTGTCTTAAGTCTATCTTCATAATATTTCATATTTTTACTATAATATGCATGTATAGAGCCTTTTCTACATTCAGATGAGTTTTGTGGACCAGGGTTAGTTCTTTGTTTGAGTACAAAGAGGCAGTGTGTACTAGCATTACATTATATGTCTCAACCTCACCACGCAAATAAAAAAAATTTCTCTTGATAAATGCGTTTTGTATGATGCAAAGTTGTTATGGCTGTCCTAATATCATCTGATTGGACAGCTACTATGCTCCTTTGAGTCAAATTCCACCGTGCACTCGAGACATCCACAGTCATGTCAGCTGTGATTGGATTATTGGTCCTTGGTTACAATCCCTTTTCTAAGTTAGTTACTGCTTCTCACTTAGGACTGTGCTGTAATTGTGTGGGCAGTATTCAGAGGGACATTTTGAGTTTCCTCCTGAATTTATGGATGTTTCAGTAGACACTCAGGTCTTAGTAGACACTCGTTATTGGCCGCCTAGAGGTGCACTACTATTTCACACACCCTTTTTTGCACCTTCTGCAGGAATGTGCCAAATCTATGGACTGTTTTTCAGCTTTTGTAACTTTTTTTACATACATGCCTAGGTATGGCACATAACATTTGATTCTGCAATAGAACTTGCGTGAGTTGATCATTTTGCAATATTCATCTAAGTGCGTTTTTGAGACTTTAAGATTTTGCAGATGGTTTGAAAATCTGCTAATGCTGCATGTAGTTTGTGAAGCCGAAAACAGACCTAAATCTGAAGAAAGACGGTCTTTTTCTCTTACTATAAATCTGACACCTTACATTAATGCACTAAGGGGCTCATTACAATAGCAGAACGATCACCACCGCCGGGCCGGCAGTGGCGATCGTTCCGCCATCAAATTGAGAATTACCCACCGCCATATTAGGATGGCGGTGGGTATAGCGGCGGACGCAAAGTCCGTCCGCTGCTTTTCCGCCGGTGGCAATTGCTCCGATTGCCTGGCGGCCGGAGCAGGGCCACCAATATGGTGGCGGTGCCCAGCAGGCACCGTCCGCCATATTAGGATGTGGGTTTTAGGAGGCCTTTCCATGGCGGCGATGCCGCCATGGAAAGGCTGGCGGGATTGGGTTTGGGGGCCCGTTGTGGGCCCCCCATGTGAGGGGGTGTCGTTGCACTGGGGGTACCCATGGTACCCCCCTGTAGCTTCAAGCACCAAGTGGCAGGCACCGTATGGTGCCTGCCACGTGGTGCAGGGAAATGCGGTGCAAGCACCTTTCACATTGCGGACGGTGCTGCAGCCAGCAGCACCGCCCGCAATGTTAAAGGCCCGGGATGCGCCTGCCAGTATGGCGGTCGCATCCTAATTGCAGTGGTGGGACCACCGCATGTCTGGCGGGCGGTCCCAATCACCGCTACGGTGGCGGGCGGACTTTGTCCGCCCACCATCGTAATCAGCCCCTAAGTTAGCACTCATCAGAGGAGCTTTGATAATGTGCAAATAGTGTTTCATAAGCAAATCCCTACTTTGTAGAAACACATCATGCAGCTTGTTAGGCCATCTGAATTAAATATGAAAATATGATCTGAATCTTGCATCCTAGCGTACGGCAAATTAAGCAATTTCTGAGTTAAAAAACAGAGGGTGGAAGATGTTTTTTAAACGAACGGACAATCTACGGCAAGTTCATTTTTAGGGTCTTTAACGTGTAGAGGACATTGTAAGTCAAAGTAGCTTGAGCTAATTTTTTTTAACATTAGCACAACTCATCCCAGTATCCCTCAGGAGCCTTGTGGATTTTGCACAGTGGCAGAATATTAGACTAATCTGATGATGTTTTTGCAGATTAATTGCTCACTCTGACCAGTAAATTAGTGAGGCTTATCTCACGAACAATCACAGACGTTAATGCAACAGAAATCATTTTAATTAATAACACGCCTTACCATTTAGTTGATTCTGTACATTTCCACTGGCCGCTTCATATTCCCTATAAAATCTAGTTTAAGGAGCTTAGTATGTGTCCTTTAATGGTCAAGTAATGGCAGATTGCTCAAAATCCTCTACTACACTGCAGGGGCTATATCATGATGTTTTCTGAGCTGCACCAGCACATGAGGGGTCTGTGTGCTTCTTTTTGGCATCTTCATACAATGAAACAAAATAACTCAGATTTAATGCATGTTTTGCTGACAACTCGGAAACACAGTGCAGCAATTGCTAGTATGGCCCTCTTAAGTGTGGCCATCGGCCAAAGGCCGATGCCTGCACTACCTCTCCAGTGTGTGCACCGGCCATTGGCTGACACTGGGGAGGGTTATAAAGCACCAGAGGGAGTCTTTTATTATTGTTTTCATCATGCTGCTTGGGAAGGGCTTCCTGAGCAGCCAGAGTGCTTTTTTTTTTTAGTGCAATGACGATCGGTACATAGGGCGCACTGAAGTCATTGTGATAAAAGTGAAAGCAAAACGAGCTGATGGGCTCATTTTACTTTCACTAAATCGGTGCTCAGGGCGTATCTCAGCCCCCAAAGCACTGATTCTTGCAGGAGAGTTATAGTTAAAAAGGAGATAATCTCCCCTTTCTAATGGTTCCTCTGCCCAGTGGATCCCAGGTTTGGGATCACCAGAGGAGAGGGATCTCCTAGCATTGATCCACAAACTTGCCATCAGGGATAGGGGAGCAGCCCCTTGGGCAAGGGCTTGTTCTCACCCTTGGCAATTTGTATATTTTAGTCTTTCTGCCTCCCTGGGGGCAGATGGGGCAATTACCCCCGATCTGACCTATGGGTGGGGACAGAAAGCCCTCTAGACACCAGAGATTTTTTAGTTATATAAAAATATTGGGGTGGGGCTGTCCAGCATAGCCATGACCCCACTCCAAGTAAATGGACAAACAGTCTTTCTGCCCCCCTAAGGGGCAGAGGGGGTAATTATCCCTGATCTGCACCCAGTTGGGGCAGAAAGCCCAGTAGATGGCCGGAAGTATTTGTTTTTTATATATAGGGTTGGGGGCTACCCAAAAAGTGCATCCCACCCCAACAAAATGGGACAACATGATTTCTGCTACAACTGGGTGTATAAGGGGTAATTAGCCCCTATCTGCCTTGGGGGGGCAAAAAGCCCACTAGACACCAGGGAATTTCTTTTTTAAATATAGGGATGGAGGCTGCCCAGCATGGGCACGACTGTGCCCCCCCAAGTAAATGGGGCCACAATCTGTCTGTCCCCAAAGGGGCAGATAGGGATAATTACTCCATCTGCCCCCTGGGGGAGATGGAATGTTTAGTGGATGGCAGGAATATATACTTTTAATAAAATATTTGTTTATGTCTTGCCGACCCTAACATCAGGCCCCACACTCACCCCTACATCCTCAAAAGTCTGTCTGCTCCCCTGTGGACTAAATCATCACATCCCAAAGTCAAGTGAAAGAACATTTGATTATTTTGGGTTTTGTTTTGACATATGGTCCAGGAGAGTGTGGCCAATATAGCCCCACTTGCAATGGTGAATGACTGCACTTTTTGAGCTTTGTTAGGCTGCCACCAGGGCGGACCTGACCTGGCAGTCCCGCTGGACTCTTCCCATGGGGAGCAGGGTCAAGACTGATGTGCATATGGCTAGGTCCAAACTGCGGTGGTATGGTGAGCAAAACAACAATGGATTTTATCCAGATGTCTTGACTGGGGGTGTCACAGCACTCCGTCCATCATCTTGTTGTGTGTGCTATGACCTGGAAAAACTTACCAGGCCCAGACAGTTCTGAAAACTAAGCAAACACAAGGAGATGATGGACGGAGTGCTAAACCTTTCAGACACTCACCCCCAGACACAGATCCGGGTTGAATCCATAATCATTCTTTAGCTCTATATATACATATATATGCATATGCATATATATATATATATATATATATATATATATATATATATATATATATATATTTCGAAACTCCTCGAAAACAAGGAATGCCGACGCATGTTCTTGCCAAAATGACAATTTATTGTCGGCTGATCGGACGCATTTTGCCTGCCCAGCAGCCTTGCTCACCAACCTGAGCAAGCCAGGCGAAACGCGTCCGATCAGCCGACAATAAATTGTAATTTAGGCCAGAACACGGCATCGTCATTCCTTGTTTTCGAGGGGTTTTGAAAATTAATCGAACCTGGCTTGGTTGGTCCGTTACAGATGACGCGCCGCCTGATCTGGAGCCGCGACAGGTAAAAACAAGCAACGAGTCTACTATATATATATATATATCCACCAAATAGCTTACTGATTCGTGTATATATATGTATATGTATGCCGGGATACATGGATACCAAATAGGTATATTACGGGGCAGGACCTTTGAAGTACGTGTGACTACAAGGCTCCCCTTCCCGTGATCCATGAGAAACATTAGTTCCCCTCTAATTGGGAGGAATTTTTTCATACACAAAGAAGGGAGATAAGTATACTCCCCATTATTATTTTCACGAAGGTTACAGCTTACTGTACCTTCAACACAAATATATAGGACAACTATCGGTCAACACCAGGGAGGGAATGTTTGTTAGCCCTGATTAAATGCCAGGACCTATATGGGCAATTTTTTGGGCTGAAACATGTTGGCAGATTATTAGGGTCATAGGACCATAACCTCCAAAAAGACATGTTTTTTATCTTGTTTTAATATCTACTACGTCCCCGTGAATAAAAGGGATACCCCGGGAATGGAGTAGGATTTTTATCTTTAAGTCCCCCTGGCCTACATCTCCTAAGAGCTCCCTGAAATATGGTTGAGCCCACCCTGACCTTTAGGAGTTAGGGTGAACCCAATGATGAAGCATGACACCAATAAGGTGTGTGAGGGTTAAATAACAAAAAGGAATTGCTTCCTTCCCGCATTTTGCGGTGTACACCACGTAAGGATTTATTTAGCTTCTAGAGCTCCGTTTAGTCTGGATACAATTTTGGTAGTGAGTGAATGGATGTGTCAGTGGTATATGTGTGAGTATCTACATATGTGAAAGGCAGTATATGTGAGTGTTGGAGTATATAAGTGACTGTATGTGAGAGTGAGTGATTGTGAGAGTGGCTGTATGGATGAATGTGTGCTTGTGTAAGCGACTGTATAAGAGAGTAAGTATGTGTTAATATCTGTATGAATAGGTGAGGTGGTGTGTGTATATCTGTATAGGTAAGTAAATGGCAGTGTGATTGACTCTTTGGGTGACTGACTAGGTGTGTGAATAACTCTGTGGGTGAGTGGTGGTGTGTGAGTGTCTGTATGGGTGTATGAGTACATACATCAGTGGCTGTATTGATGAGGGACTGTGTGTATGAGTGACTGTATGAGTGAGTGAGTGGATGTATGTGTAGACCTATGAATCAGTGAGTGGGTATGTACTAACTGGTATTGATGTGTCTATGGTTTTGAGAATGCTAGTCTGTATTTTAGAGTGGGTGTATGAAAGGTTATATTAGGGTGTGAGTAGGTGCATCGGAGATTAAAGTGGATGATGTATTCAGTGATGTCATCAGTGATGTCATATCCATCTGGTCCTCAGCGTGGTGGCCCCAGACTCTGGGTCCCACACCCATCCCCAAGGAGGAAGTTAAAATTGTAGGGGTTTGACTGGACCCTAATCTTTCCTTCGAGACCCATACTAGGAAGGTTACAGGGAAATGTTTTAGAACCCTAAAAATGTTGAGGAAAACTCTGGAGATCCTCCCCATTTCAGCCAGGAAAACCCTGGTCCACACTCTTGTAACGTCCCAGCTGGACTATGGAAATGTCCTCCATCTTGGAGCAACAAAAAATGTCTCCATAGGCTACAACGCATTCAGAATGCGGCAGCCCGTCTAGTTCTCAACTTACCTAGGAGAGCTTCCTCCGTGAAAGCCCTTGACTCCCTGCACTGGCTGCCGGTCAACAAAAGAATTCTTTTTAAAACTTTGTGCTTCTGCCACCGGAGTCTGCAGGGTAAAGGACCCAGCTATCTCCATGATCTTCTTGTCCCCCATAATCCAACACGTCAAGTTAGGTCATCCGGGGCTCACTTGGTTAAAGTCCCTAAAATCCAAAGAGCAAGAACGGGTGCACGTTCATTTGGTTTTTTTGCAGCCAAAAACTGGAATGCATTATCCCTTTCTCTCTGGGCAGAGCCATCGGAGAACATTTTCTGAAAAAGATAAAAAACCTGGCTCTTCCAGCTCTGAGGTCTCATGTTCGTATTGTCCATGTTCCCTGTTCTTGGGTCCTTTCATCCATCTTTATGTAGTATCTCTTAGCGTGGGGACACACCAGCTGATGTAACCAGGCGCTTTATAAATAGATTTATTATTATTATTTGAGATGTCATCAGTGATGTAACTGACCATGTCATGAGTGATGTAATATGTGACGTCATCAGCAGTGCATTGCAGGGGCGCGAGTTATAGTTAGCACAGCTAACGGCTGAATTTCTGTGGATTTGTGTGAGTGAATTTTCAGTCTATCTATAACTCCCTGTAATCTTTGTTTTTTCTGTGAATTTGTAAGGTTTTTTTTAAATGTGAATTCCTAACTATAACGTCCCTGTAAACTTTGTTTTTTTCTGTGAATTGCTAAGGTTTTTGAAATGCTAATTCCTAAATATAACGTCCCTGAAACCTGTGTTTATTACAGTGAATTTATATATATATATATATATTCACTGAAAAAACCATAGGTTTCAGACACGTTATAGTTACAAATTAGCATTTAAAAACCTTTGAAATTCACTGAAAAACCATAGGTTTTAGGGACAGTTTTAGTTACTTGGACATTGCACTCGTACAAAACCCGTGAAATTCCCCCGTTATAGTTAGTTCAGCTAACTATAACTCGCGCCCTGCAATGCACTGCTGATGACGTCACATATTACATCACTCATGACATGGTCAGTGACATCACTGATGACATCACTGATGACATCTCAAATGACATCACTGATGACATCACTGATGACATCATCCAGTGACTGTGTGTTTCTGTAAAGTTTAAATATGTTTAATATATATAGGGAAAGGCATATTGAAGAATGAGTGGGTGTATAAGTGTCTGAATGGATGATTTAGTAGGTGCGTGACTGACTCTATGAGTGAGTGATTAAACGTATCTTACTGAATGCATGGGTTAATGACTAAACTGTGTGAATGTCTGTATCTGTCTGTCTGTTGGTGTGTAAGCGGCTGCATGGGTTTGCGAATAGCTACATGAGTGTCTATATGGGTTATTGATTTGTTGTTTGAGTATCTGTATGGGTGCCTGAGTGTTTGTGTGGGTGGGGTGTGTGTGACTCTGTGCATAGATGTGTGAGTGGGTGATTCACTGGGTGCATGTTTTCAAGAGTGGCATCTGTGATGGACTGTATGGGTGGGTGAGTGTGTGTATGGCTGTGTTAGTGAGTAAATGTATATCTCAGTGGTACATGTGTGAGTAACTACATATGTAAAAGGCAGTATATATGTGTGTTGGAGTATATAAATGGCTATAAGTGAGAGTGTGTGTTTGTGAGAGTGGCTGTATGGATGAGTGTGTGCTTGTATCAGTGATTGTGTAAGAGCGTAAGAATGTGCTAGTATTTGTATGAGTAAGTGAGCTGGTGTGTGTATAACTGTATAGGTAAGTAAATGGGAGTGTGATTAATTATTTGCATGACTGACTAGGTGTGTGAGTACCTCTATGGATGAGTGGAGGTGTGTGAGTGTGTATATAGGTGTATGAGTGCATATGATAGTCCTGTACTGAGTGACCATAAGTATGAGTGATTGTACTGGTGAGAGAGTAAATGTGTGTGTAGACCTAATAATCAGTGAGTGGGTATGTAGTTTTTGGTGTTGGAGTGTCTATGGTTTTGAGAATGGCAGTCTGTAATTTAGAGTGGGTATATCAAAGGTTATATTAGGGTGTGAGAAGATGCATGAAATTATCACATGGATGATGTCATCAGTGATGTCATCAGTGATGTCATTTGAGATGTCATCAGTGATGTCATCAGTGATGTCACTGACCATGTCATGAGTGATGTAATATGTGACGTCATCAGCAGTGCATTGTAGGGCGCGAGTTATAGTTAGCTGAACTAACTATAACGGGGAATTTCACGGGTTTTGTACGAGTGCAATGTCCAAGTAACTAAAACTGTCCCTAAAACCTATGGTTTTTTCAGTGAATTTCAAAGGTTTTTTAAATGCTAATTTGTAACTATAACGTGTCTGACACCTATGGTTTTTTTCAGTGAATTTCAAAGGTTTTTTAAATGCTAATTTGTAACTATAACGTGTGTGAAACCTATGGTTTTTTCAGTGAATTTCAAAGGTTTTTTAAATGCTAATTTCTAACTATAACGTGCCTGAAACCTACGGTTTTTTCAGTGAATTTCAAAGGTTTTGTAAATGACAATTTTTAAATGTATTAATTGTTATATTAATTTTTTTCATACTGATTTACTACATTTTTAGAAACAATTTTTTTTACATATTTTATTTTTTAAATTACATTGTAATTACATTATACATTACATTACAAAAATACTTTCTCAGAATGAATTACTTTAGTTTAAATACTTTGCAGATAGGCAATAGACTTTTAAGTACAGTAGTTACAGTTGTTGCAATGGGCAACACATTTTCAAACACAATGCAACATTCAGCTCAATGTGAATTTCTAGTTAAATGCAATTAGTTACTTTATGGATTACTTTTGTAACCACAGGACTGGATCCTAGATTCAGTCCTGGTACATCTCCTGTAAACAGTTGAGTAAAAGCGTTTTGGTTACAGTCGTGATTTTTAAGGAATATTATTGTATTTTAAAAGTTGACACTTAGAAACTTTTTCTCATAGAATCACCAATGTTATCCTATGGAAGGAAATTCACTTAGCAGGTAAAAACTGTTATCGTTACTTTTTCTTACTCAGTGTTGGATCCTGGATCCAGCACTGGTGCATCTCCTGTAAACAGTTGAAAAAATGCGTTTAAGTCATACAGGCGATTTTTAAGGAATATTTGTAGTTTGTGAAAATCAACACTTTGAAACTTTTTGCTGAAAACCAGTCAATCTTAGCCTATGAAGGAAATTCAAGTTACCGGTAAGTACGGTTAAAATTACTTTTGAGGATCAGTACTGGGCTGAAAGATGCAGCACTGAGGTCTCTCCTGATAACAGGTGAGTAAATCGGAATTCGTATTTCGGCTGATTTTAGAGGAATATTTTAAAGTTCCAAAACTCCACACTTAGAAGAATTTCCAAGTGAAACCAGTCAATGTTAGCCTATGGAAGGAAATTCAAGTTACTGGTAAGTACGGTTAAAATTACTTTTCAGGACCAGTACTGGGCTGAAAGATGCAGCACTGAGGTCTCTCCTGATAACAGGTGAGTAAATCAGAATTTGGATTTCGGCTGATTTTAGAGGAATATTTGTGTTTCAAAAATCAACACTTAGAAACTTTTTCAGCAAAAAGCAGGCAATGATATCCTATGGAAGGAAATTCAAGTTACTGGTAAGTACGGTTAAAATTACTTTTGAGGATCAGTACTGGGCTGAAAGATGCAGCACTGAGGTCTCTCCTGATAACAGGTGAGTAAATCGGAATTCGTATTTCGGCTGATTTTAGAGGAATATTTTAAAGTTCCAAAACTCCACACTTAGAAGAATTTCCAAGTGAAACCAGTCAATGTTAGCCTATGAAGGAAATTCAAGTTACCGGTAAGTACGGTTAAAATTACTTTTCAAGATCAGTACTGGGCTGAAAGATGCAGCACTGAGGTCTCTCCTGATAACAGGTGAGTAAATCGGAATTCGTATTTCGGCTGATTTTAGAGGAATATTTTAAAGTTCCAAAACTCCACACTTAGAAGAATTTCCAAGTGAAACCAGTCAATGTTAGCCTATGAAGGAAATTCAAGTTACCGGTAAGTACGGTTAAAATTACTTTTCAGGACCAGTACTGGGCTGAAAGATGCAGCACTGAGGTCTCTCCTGATAACAGGTGAGTAAATCGGAATGCGTATTTCGGCTGATTTTAGAGGAATATTTTAAAGTTCCAAAACTCCACACTTAGAAGAATTTCCAAGTGAAACCAGTCAATGTTAGCCTATGGAAGGAAATTCAAGTTACTGGTAAGTACGGTTAAAATTACTTTTCAGGACCAGTACTGGGCTGAAAGATACAGCACTGAGGTCTCTCCTTATAACAGGTGAGTAAATCGGAATTCCTATTTCGGCTGATTTTAGAGGAATATTTTAAAGTTCCAAAACTCCACACTTAGAAGAATTTCCAAGTGAAACTAGTCAATGTTAGCCTATGAAGGAAATTCAAGTTACCGGTAAGTACGGCTAAAATTACTTTTCAGGACCAGTACTGGGCTGAAAGATGCAGCACTGAGGTCTCTCCTGATAACAGGTGAGTAAATCGGAATTCGTATTTCGCTGATTTTAGAGGAATATTTTAAAGTTCCAAAACTCCACACTTAGAAGAATTTCCAAGTGAAACCAGTCAATGTTAGCCTATGGAAGGAAATTCAAGTTACTGGTAAGTATGGTTAGAATTACTTTTCAGGACCAGTACTGGGCTGAAAGATACAGCACTGAGGTCTCTCCTGGATAACAGGTGAGTAAATCGGAATTCGTATTTCGGCTGATTTTAGAGGAATATTTGCACAATGGTGAAGGGAGGGGCGGGGCCTGAGGTTACATCTGTGTAAACGCGCCCGTGGCGCGTTTTAAGTTGGGGGATTAAGTCCCCTGAATCCTGAGGGTCCCTAGGGGCCAACTAGCCCACCAGGAACCTCCAATATGCGTCAGGGCTGCGTTGCAGAGACGTGTAGAGAGGCCACACCCCTTTTACACCTCTCTGCAACGCAGCTCTGTGGCGCTTTCTGGATGTACCTGTTGGGCTAGTTGGCCCCGAGGGACCCTCAGGATTGAAGGGGATTTAATTCCCCATCTTAAAACGCGCCACGGGGCCTGTTTGCACACATGTCACCTGAAGCCCCGCCCCTCCCTTCACCACTGTGCAAACGCGCCCCGTGGCGCGTTTTAAGTTGGGGGATTAAGTCCCCTGAATCCTGAGGGTCCCCGGAGTCCAACTAGCCCACCATATACCTCCAAAAGCGCCACAGAGCTGCGTTGCAGAGAGGTGTAAAAAGGGGCGTGGCCTCTGTACACCTCTCTGCAAGGCAGCCCCTGGCGCATACTGGAGGTTCCTGGTGGGCTAGTTGGCCCCCAGGGACCCCCAGTATTCAAGGGGAGATCGTTCCCCCTCTGCAAACGCACCAGGGGGCGCGTTTGCAGAGTGGTGAAGGAAGGGGGCAAGGCCTGCGGGCCCGATCGTTTTTTTTTTTTTTTTTGTCTCCTGAAGGGGGCCTGTGTGGCCCCCCTTCCTTTTTTTCTGTTCTTGGGCCCTGGGGACCCCATACCCCAGGGTCATCTTTGGGCCCTTAGGTAACGGGAAGGGGGCCGCGTGGCCCCCTTCCTCGGG
>CAWUFW010022856.1:0-86968 GCA_963921515.1 Calotriton arnoldi | reverse complement strand
CAGTTCAGACATAGCCATATGCAAATCAGTCTTGACCCTGTGCCTCATGGGAACAGTCCAGACCGAACTGCCAAGCCATGTCTTCCCTGGACCGGAATCAAGCATCCTAGGACCGGTTTCAGGCTATCAGCCTTCATCAGCTAGAATAGCTTGACTTCAGTGGCGTAGTGAGCACGGGACCCACGTCTGGGCATACCCTTCCCACATAGGGCGAAATGCAAAACACACAAGATGATGGACGGAATGCTGCACAATAGCAAACATTCACCCCCAGTCACAGATCTGGGTTTAATCCATCGTTATTTTGCTTCACCACGCCACTCCCAGTTCAGACATAGCCATATGCAAATCAGTCTTGACCCTGTGCCTCATGGGAACAGTCCAGACCGAACTGCCAAGCCATGTCTTCCCTGGACCGGAATCAAGCATCCTAGGACCGGTTTCAGGCTATCAGCCTTCATCAGCCAGAATAGCTTGACTCCAGTGGCGTAGTGAGCACGGGACCCACGTCTGGGCATACCCTTCCCACATAGGGCGAAATGCAAAACACACAAGATGATGGACGGAATGCTGCACAATAGCAAACATTCACCCCCAGTCACAGATCTGGGTTTAATCCATCGTTATTTTGCTTCACCACGCCACCCCAGTTCAGACATAGCCATATGCAAATCAGTCTTGACCCTGTGCCTCATGGGAACAGTCCAGACCGAACTGCCAAGCCATGTCTTCCCTGGACCGGAATCAAGCATCCTAGGACCGGTTTCAGGCTATCAGCCTTCATCAGCCAGAATAGCTTGACTCCAGTGGCGTAGTGAGCACGGGACCCACGTCTGGTCATACCCTTCCCACATAGGGCGAAATGCAAAACACACAAGATGATGGACGGAATGCTGCACAATAGCAAACATTCACCCCCAGTCACAGATCTGGGTTTAATCCATCGTTATTTTGCTTCACGCCACTCCAGTTCAGACATAGCCATATGCAAATCAGTCTTGACCCTGTGCCTCATGGGAACAGTCCAGACCGAACTGCCAAGCCATGTCTTCCCTGGACCGGAATCAAGCATCCTAGGACCGGTTTCAGGCTATCAGCCTTCATCAGCCAGAATAGCTTGACTCCAGTGGCGAAGTGAGCACGGGACCCACGTCTGGGCATACCCTTCCCACATAGGGCGAAATGCAAAACACACAAGATGATGGACGGAATGATGCACAATAGCAAACATTCACCCCCAGTCACAGATCTGGGTTTAATCCATCGTTATTTTGCTTCACCACGCCACCCCAGTTCAGACATAGCCATATGCAAATCAGTCTTGACCCTGTGCCTCATGGGAACAGTCCAGACCGAACTGCCAAGCCATGTCTTCCCTTGACCGGAATCAAGCATCCTAGGACCGGTCTCAGGCTATCAGCTTCATCAGCCAGAATAGCTTGACTCCAGTGGCGTAGTGAGCACGGGACCCACGTCTGGGCATACCCTTCCCACATAGGGCGAAATGCAAAACACACAAGATGATGGACGGAATGCTGCACAATAGCAAACATTCACCCCCAGTCACAGATCTGGGTTTAATCCATCGTTATTTTGCTTCACCACGCCACTCCCAGTTCAGACATAGCCATATGCAAATCAGTCTTGACCCTGTGCCTCACGGGAACAGTCCAGACCGAACTGCCAAGCCATGTCTTCCCTGGACCGGAATAAAGCATCCTAGGACCGGTTTCAGGCTATCAGCCTTCATCAGCCAGAATAGCTTGACTCCAGTGGCGTAGTGAGCACGGGACCCACGTCTGGGCATACCCTTCCCACATAGGGCGAAATGCAAAACACACAAGATGATGGACGGAATGCTGCACAATAGCAAACATTCACCCCCAGTCACAGATCTGGGTTTAATCCATCGTTATTTTGCTTCACCACGCCACCCCAGTTCAGACATAGCCATATGCAAATCAGTCTTGACCCTGTGCCTCATGGGAACAGTCCAGACCGAACTGCCAAGCCATGTCTTCCTGGACCGGAATCAAGCATCCTAGGACCGGTTTCAGGCTATCAGCCTTCATCAGCCAGAATAGCTTCACTCCAGTGGCGTAGTGAGCACGGGACCCACGTCTGGGCATACCCTTCCCACATAGGGCGAAATGCAAAACACACAAGATGATGGACGGAATGCTGCACAATAGCAAACATTCACCCCCAGTCACAGATCTGGGTTTAATCCATCGTTATTTTGCTTCACTCACGCCATCCCAGTTCAGACATAGCCATATGCAAATCAGTCTTGACCCTGTGCCTCATGGGAACAGTCCAGACCGAACTGCCAAGCCATGTCTTCCCTGGACCGGAATCAAGCATCCTAGGACCGGTTTCAGGCTATCAGCCTTCATCAGCCAGAATAGCTTGACTCCAGTGGCGTAGTGAGCACGGGACCCACGTCTGGGCATACCCTTCCCACATAGGGCGAAATGCAAAACACACAAGATGATGGACGGAATGCTGCACAATAGCAAACATTCACCCCCAGTCACAGATCTGGGTTTAATCCATCGTTATTTTGCTTCACCACGCCACCCCAGTTCAGACATAGCCATATGCAAATCAGTCTTGACCCTGTGCCTCATGGGAACAGTCCAGACCGAACTGCCAAGCCATGTCTTCCCTGGACCGAATCAAGCATCCTAGGACCGGTTTCAGGCTATCAGCCTTCATCAGCCAGAATAGCTTGACTCCAGTGGCGTAGTGAGCACGGGACCCACGTCTGGGCATACCCTTCCCACATAGGGCGAAATGCAAAACACACAAGATGATGGACGGAATGCTGCACAATAGCAAACATTCACCCCCAGTCACAGATCTGGGTTTAATCCATCGTTATTTTGCTTCACCACGCTACCCCAGTTCAGACATAGCCATATGCAAATCAGTCTTGACCCTGTGCCTCATGGGAACAGTCCAGACCGGACTGCCAAGCCATGTCTTCCCTGGACCGGAATCAAGCATCCTAGTGACCGGCTTCAGGCTATCAGCCATCATCAGCCAGAATAGCTTGACTCCAGTGGCGTAGTGAGCACGGGACCCACGTCTGGGCATACCCTTCCCACATAGGGCGAAATGCCAAACACACAAGATGATGGACGGAATGCTGCACAATAGCAAACATTCACCCCCAGTCACAGATCTGGGTTTAATCCATCGTTATTTTGCTTCACCACGCCACCCCAGTTCAGACATAGCCATATGCAAATCAGTCTTGACCCTGTGCTCATGGGAACAGTCCAGACCGAACTGCCAAGCCATGTCTTCCCTGGACCGGAATCAAGCATCCTAGGACCGGTTTCAGGCTATCAGCCTTCATCAGCCAGAATAGCTTGACTCCAGTGGCGTAGTGAGCACGGGACCCACGTCTGGGCATACTCCTTCCCACATAGGGCGAAATGCAAAACACACAAGATGATGGACGGAATGCTGCACAATAGCAAACATTCACCCCCAGTCACAGATCTGGGTTTAATCCATCGTTATTTTGCTTCACCACGCCACCCCAGTTCAGACATATTATATGCAAATCAGTCTTGACCCTGTGCCTCATGGGAACAGTCCAGATCCGAACTGCCAAGCCATGTCTTCCATGGACCAGAATCAAGCATCCTAGGACCGGTTTCAGGCTATCAGCCTTCATCAGCCAGAACCGGTCCTAGGATGCTTGTTTCCGGTCCAGGGAAGACATGGCTTGGCAGTTCGGGCTGGACTGTTCCCATGAGGCACAGGGTCAGACTGATTTGCATATGGCCATGTCTGAACTGGGGTGGTGGAGTGAGCTAAAGAATGATGATGGATTAAACCCAGATCAGTTGACTGGGGTGAGTGTTTGATTGGCTCAAACGTTCCGTCCATCATCCCTCTTTGTATCGCTTTGTTCGCCCTAAGTTGGCGGGGGTATGCCCAGACGTGGGTCCCTTGCTCACTTTGCCACTGGATTCAAGCAAGCCTGGCTGATGACGGCTGGAATGCCAGAAACCGGTCCTAGGATGCTTGTTTCGGGTCCAGGGAAGACATGGCTTGGCAGTTCGGGCTGGACTGTTCCCATGAGGCACAGGGTCAGACTGATTTGCATATGGCCATGTCTGAACTGGGGTGGTGGAGTGAGCTAAAGAATGATGATGGATTAAACCCAGATCAGTTGACTGGGGGTGAGTGTTTGATTGGCTCAAACGTTCCGTCCATCATCCCCTTTTGTATCGCTTTGTTCGCCCTAAGTTGGCGGGGGTATGCCCAGACATGGGTCCCTTGCTCACTTTGCCACTGGATTCAAGCAAGCCTGGCTGATGACGGCTGGAATGCCAGAAACCGGTCCTAGGATGCTTGTTTCCGGTCCAGGGAAGACATGGCTTGGCAGTTCGGGCTGGACTGTTCCCATGAGGCACAGGGTCAGACTGATTTGCATATGGCCATGTCTGAACTGGGGTGGTGGAGTGAGCTAAAGAATGATGATGGATTAAACCCAGATCAGTTGACTGGGGGTGAGTGTTTGATTGGCTCAAACGTTCCGTCCATCATCCCCTTTGTATCGCTTTGTTCGCCCTAAGTTGGCGGGGTATGCCCAGACGTGGGTCCCTTGCTCACTTTGCCACTGGATTCAAGCAAGCCTGGCTGATGATGGCTGGAATGCCAGAAACCGGTCCTAGGATGCTTGTTTCCGGTCCAGGGAAGACATGGCTTGGCAGTTTGGGCTGGACTGTTCCCATGAGGCACAGGGTCAGACTGGTTTGCATATGGCCATGTCTGAACTGGGGTGGTGGAGTGAGCTAAAGAATGATGATGGATTAAACCCAGATCAGTTGACTGGGGGTGAGTGTTTGATTGGCTCAAACGTTCCGTCCATCATCCCCTTTGTATCGCTTTGTTCGCCCTAAGTTGGCGGGGGTATGCCCAGACGTGGGTCCCTTGCTCACTTTGCCACTGGATTCAAGCAAGCCTGGCTGATGACGGCTGGAATGCCAGAAACCGGTCCTAGGATGCTTGTTTCCGGTCCAGGGAAGACATGGCTTGGCAGTTCGGGCTGGACTGTTCCCATGAGGCACAGGGTCAGACTGATTTGCATATGGCCATGTCTGAACTGGGGTGGTGGAGTGAGCTAAAGAATGATGATGGATTAAACCCAGATCAGTTGACTGGGGTGAGTGTTTGATTGGCTCAAACGTTCCGTCCATCATCCCCTTTTGTATCGCTTTGTTCGCCCTAAGTTGGCGGGGTATGACCAGACGTGGGTCCCTTGCTCACTTTGCCACTGGATTCAAGCAAGCCTGGCTGATGACGGCTGGAATGCCAGAAACCGGTCCGAGGATGCTTGTTTCCGGTCCAGGGAAGACATGGCTTGGCAGTTCGGGCTGGACTGTTCCCATGAGGCACAGGGTCAGACTGATTTGCATATGGCCATGTCTGAACTGGGGTGGTGGAGTGAGCTAAAGAATGATGATGGATTAAACCCAGATCAGTTGACTGGGGGTGAGTGTTTGATTGGCTCAAACGTTCCGTCCATCATCCCCTTTTGTATCGCTTTGTTCGCCCTAAGTTGGCGGGGGTATGCCCAGACGTGGGTCCCTTGCTCACTTTGCCACTGGATTCAAGCAAGCCTGGCTGATGATGGCTGGAATGCCAGAAACCGGTCCTAGGATGCTTGTTTCTGGTCGAGGGAAGACATGGCTTGGCAGTTCGGGCTGGACTGTTCCCATGAGGCACAGGGTCAGACTGATTTGCATATGGCCATGTCTGAACTGGGGTGGTGGAGTGAGCTAAAGAATGATGATGGATTAAACCCAGATCAGTTGACTGGGGGTGAGTGTTTGATTGGCTCAAACGTTCCGTCCATCATCCCCTTTTGTATCGCTTTGTTCGCCCTAAGTTGGCGGGGGTATGCCCAGACGTGGGTCCCTTGCTCACTTTGCCACTGGATTCAAGCAAGCCTGGCTGATGACGGCTGGAATGCCAGAAACCGGTCCTAGGATGCTTGTTTCCGGTCCAGGGAAGACATGGCTTGGCAGTTCGGGCTGGACTGTTCCCATGAGGCACAGGGTCAGACTGATTTGCATATGGCCATGTCTGAACTGGGGTGGTGGAGTGAGCTAAAGAATGATGATGGATTAAACCCAGATCAGTTGACTGGGGGTGAGTGTTTGATTGGCTCAAACGTTCCGTCCATCATCCCCTTTTGTATCGCTTTGTTCGCCCTAAGTTGGCGGGGGTATGCCCAGACGTGGGTCCCTTGCTCACTTTGCCACTGGATTCAAGCAAGCCTGGCTGATGACGGCTGGAATGCCAGAAACCGGTCCTAGGATGCTTGTTTCCGGTCCAGGAAGACATGGCTTGGCAGTTCGGGCTGGACTGTTCCCATGAGGCACAGGGTCAGACTGATTTGCATATGGCCATGTCTGAACTGGGGTGGTGGAGTGAGCTAAAGAATGATGATGGATTAAACCCAGATCAGTTGACTGGGGGTGAGTGTTTGATTGGCTCAAACGTTCCGTCCATCATCCCTTTGTATCGCTTTGTTCGCCCTAAGTTGGCGGGGGTATGCCCAGACGTGGGTCCCTTGCTCACTTTGCCACTGGATTCAAGCAAGCCTGGCTGATGACGGCTGGAATGCCAGAAACCGGTCCTAGGATGCTTGTTTCCGGTCCAGGGAAGACATGGCTTGGCAGTTCGGGCTGGACTGTTCCCATGAGGCACAGGGTCAGACTGATTTGCATATGGCCATGTCTGAACTGGGGTGGTGGAGTGAGCTAAAGAATGATGATGGATTAAACCCAGATCAGTTGACTGGGGGTGAGTGTTTGATTGGCTCAAACGTTCCGTCCATCATCCCCTTTGTATCGCTTTGTTCGCCCTAAGTTGGCGGGGGTATGCCCAGACGTGGGTCTCTTGCTCACTTTGCCACTGGATTCAAGCAAGCCTGGCTGATGACGGCTGGAATGCCAGAAACCGGTCCTAGGATGCTTGTTTCCGGTCCAGGGAAGACATGGCTTGGCAGTTCGGGCTGGACTGTTCCCATGAGGCACAGGGTCAGACTGATTTGCATATGGCCATGTCTGAACTGGGGTGGTGGAGTGAGCTAAAGAATGATGATGGATTAAACCCAGATCAGTTGACTGGGGGTGAGTGTTTGATTGGCTCAAACGTTCCGTCCATCATCCCCTTTTGTATCGCTTTGTTCGCCCTAAGTTGGCGGGGGTATGCCCAGACGTGGGTCCCTTGCTCACTTTGCCACTGGATTCAAGCAAGCCTGGCTGATGACGGCTGGAATGCCAGAAACCGGTCCTAGGATGCTTGTTTCCGGTCCAGGGAAGACATGGCTTGGCAGTTCGGGCTGGACTGTTCCCATGAGGCACAGGGTCAGACTGATTTGCATATGGCCATGTCTGAACTGGGGTGGTGGAGTGAGCTAAAGAATGATGATGGATTAAACCCAGATCAGTTGACTGGGGTGAGTGTTTGATTGGCTCAAACGTTCCGTCCATCATCCCCTTTTGTATCGCTTTGTTCGCCCTAAGTTGGCGGGGTATGCCCAGACGTGGGTCCCTTGCTCACTTTGCCACTGGATTCAAGCAAGCCTGGCTGATGACGGCTGGAATGCCAGAAACCGGTCCTAGGATGCTTGTTTCCGGTCCAGGGAAGACATGGCTTGGCAGTTCGGGCTGGACTGTTCCCATGAGGCACAGGGTCAGACTGATTTGCATATGGCCATGTCTGAACTGGGGTGGTGGAGTGAGCTAAAGAATGATGATGGATTAAACCCAGATCAGTTGACTGGGGGTGAGTGTTTGATTGGCTCAAACGTTCCGTCCATCATCCCCTTTTGTATCGCTTTGTTCGCCCTTTAAATTGGCGGGGTTATGCCCAGACGTGGGTCCCTTGCTCACTTTACCACTGGATTCAAGCAAGCCTGGCTGATGACGGCTGGAATGCCAGAAACCGGTCCTAGGATGCTTGTTTCCGGTCCAGGGAAGACATGGCTTGGCAGTTCGGGCTGGACTGTTCCCATGAGGCACAGGGTCAGACTGATTTGCATATGGCCATGTCTGAACTGGGGTGGTGGAGTGAGCTAAAGAATGATGATGGATTAAACCCAGATCAGTTGACTGGGGGTGAGTGTTTGATTGGCTCAAACGTTCCGTCCATCATCCCCTTTTGTATCGCTTTGTTCGCCCTAAGTTGGCGGGGGTATGCCCAGACGTGGGTCCCTTGCTCACTTTGCCACTGGATTCAAGCAAGCCTGGCTGATGACGGCTGGAATGCCAGAAACCAGTCCTAGGATGCTTGTTTCCGGTCCAGGGAAGACATGGCTTGGCAGTTCGGGCTGGACTGTTCCCATGAGGCACAGGGTCAGACTGATTTGCATATGGCCATGTCTGAACTGGGGTGGTGGATTAAACCCAGATCAGTTGACTGGGGGTGAGTGTTTGATTGGCTCAAACGTTCCGTCCATCATCCCCTTTTGTATTACTCTGTCATTGTCACAATAATGTGATCAAAGGATCAGAAACTATACATCCTAATACTGGAAAACTGATTGAAATAAGATTCATTGGGCCTGATTCACAGAACTAACTTACGTCAAAAACTTAAAGTTAGTACTTTTGGTATTCACAGAATACACTTACTCATTTTGGTATTCACAGAATGAACTTACTCATTTCGGTATTCACAGACGTTAGTCCTAACTTTAGGACTCCTAAATGCCTTCTGTGAATACCGAAAGTCTTAAAGTTAGGACCTAAAGTTAGGAGTCCTAACTTTACTACTCCTAAACTGAGAAAAATCCTAACTTTAAGACTTTCGGTATTCACAGAAGGCATTTAGGAGTCCTAAAGTTAGGACTACTAACTTCTGTGAATACCGAAATGAGTAAGTTCATTCTGTGAATACCAAAATGAGTAAGTGTATTCTGTGAATACCAAAAAGTACTAACTTTACATTTTTGACGTAAGTTAGTTCTGTGAATCAGGCCCTATATACACAACACGTGATATTGAAAAAATGTGTATATATTGAAGTGTCCATGTAGCATGCCTATGTGGGCCAGTCAAAAAGAAATTGAAGAACACAAATTTAACTTTAGATGCAATAACAAGAAGTTCAATGTAGCGAGGCACTTCTATCAAGCTAAACACAATGTGGCACATTTGTGGTTTCAGACGTGTGTAGTTGTGTCAATTTTGAGGTGTGGAAGCAAAAATACAAAAGAAACTCGACCAAAAAGTTGCATTGTGGATTTTGTTCCTGAACACTGTTGACCCATGGAATTAAATAACAATTCTAGTTTAAGGAGTTATTTTTAATAGTTAGTGAACATGGTCCCTTTAAGGATAGTGGTGTGGTTTCTGAACTGAAGCAAGAAGAATATCCAGTTTGTTCCATAGTAAATGCAAAGATATGGACCACATTATGGTGAGGAGAGGAGAACGGCATGGCTGTAGGGTACATGTGAAGGCAACATTTGTATTTATGCACACAAAAGAATTTTAGGAGTCATACCTTCAAGAAGCTTAAGTGAAGTAAAAAGATATAAAATGTTGTTCAGTTTGGAAGGTTATTTTAAAACTTGGTTTACTTTATACAAGGTAAGCTGTAGACTAAGGGGCTGATTCCGATCTCGGCCGGTAGTGCTCCGAATCGGATTCGGATTTACCGGATCCAATTCGGAGCCCTGTTTCCCGACCGAATCGTACGCGGGTCTGGCCGAGCGAGTACGATGCATGCTCCCGCGAAATCGCCGACCGACTCGTACGCGGCTTCAACACGCTCCGACCGACTCGCACGGACACGACTCGCACCGCGCTATGGAGACGTTTCCTGGCCGGGTAAGTACGATGCGCGCCGCAAGCAGTCCGACCGACTCGCGCCGTCCGGCTCGAAAGAGCTGTCGGAGCCGGACTTTGGGGGTCCGCGTCGGACCCCCCTGAACGCATAGGCGCGCGAGTCGCACACAGGGGGACCCATGGGTCCCCCTACCTGTGCATGTACGCCGCGATGCGCATGGACGCGTACCCACTGTAGGGGGCGCCCTTGTTCGCCTCGCACCCATTGAGTCAATGGGAGCCCGCGTACGCGTCGTACGACCGGCTCCCATTGACTTCAATGGGAGTCCGACCGAATCGAGTCCGATAGCATGCGAATGCATCGTACTCGTCCGGTCGGACTGCTGGGGTCCGATTCGGTCGGAATTCTCTCCGGGTCCGGCTCGGTCGGAGAGATTTCCGGCCGGAATCGGAATCGGCCCCATAGTGATAATTAAAGATCCTGTAACTCATTGAGCTGTGATGTTGATCATGAATCTGTGGAATATTTTATTTCAATTATTTTTGTTGAACACAGTGATTAAAGATTGTTTTTTAATCCATTTATGGAGGGTTGTCTATTCTTTGAACTGTGTATCCAAAATTTAAATAGCAGTAATTTTAAGTGATACTTTTCATCAATCCTTGTACACTTTATTGGGTCGGTGCTAGCAATACTCCTCAGGACTGCTATATCTTGTACGGAAAGCTGTATGAGAAACACAGGAATTATCCATAAAACTCCAATTCGTTAGTAAGGTATGAAATTGGGGTAGAGTGAGTTGGACAAAGGAGTCCGTGAAGGCAGGGTGTTTGCCTGATGCTGAATTAGAGTGATGTCTGCATGACAAAGTTTAGGTGGTGATATCCAGCGAATTATCAAAATCTCTCCTTGACTAACTAATCTTATGAAAAGAGGAGGCCAAATTTCAAGCGTTTGCAAAATGTCTTCATGGTGTGCCAAGCTCATGAAAAAAATTAGGCTCTGCTTTCACACTGAGCGGCCCATAAATTAAATGTTGGTACAGAAGCATGGTAACTTATTTGACTGCTGAGTTTATTATCAATAAAACCTAATGTTTCACTGGCACCCTCGCTACTTGGCAACAACATGCCGGCTGTTGATACGTGATTCGTCACCCATCAGCCATACTTTTCTTTTGGGATCAAGAGTTTCTTTTGCCTTATTTGTGTATGGAGGGTTTCTATGGCTGAATTTTTGGACTCATCGGACTCACTTGAGTGCCTCCTGAGGAAGCTCCTCCCCTCCAGGCTCCCTTGTGAAAACATTAGCCCAAGTGGCCTTTTTGTGATTATCTAGAGGGTCTTGCCCCATTCATGACTACTTGCACAGGTTCTTGAGGAGTGTGCACTGTTTCATACTGCCATCCTGGGGATGATTACCCTGGCTCCCTGAGTACATTGATATAAACATCCCCCATATCTTTGGACAGGCCCCACCTCCTCCTCTGGTTTGCATGGTTTTTGCCCTTGCCTTGCCCTTCTCACAGCGCCCTAAAGAAGGTGGTCTGTATTTCGGTGTTTCACTAAAATGCGCATCGGCGCAACTACAACCTGGATTTAAACCAGAACAAATGGCTACAGATTCTGTAAAGGATTACTAGTGTGTTAGAAAGGATCAAAAAAAGTTTAAAGTGTGTTGTATAGATGAATACAATTACTTTTCATGCTCAGTTGGGCAGTTAGACTGTTCTGAGTAAATCATTAGGCAATTCATTTTGTACCTTCGGATATGATTTGGTTGGTTGCAATGTCATGGTGTTAAGGTGTTAATGAGGTAGAGTGAATGAAGTATGATAGTTCACAGTATGGATGTGAAATTTTAGCAAGTGTAGAGTGCTGGTGTCCACATGAAAATGTATTTTCATGTGAAATACTCCTAAGTATATGTTTGACAAATTCAGTCAGTAATTCATACTATTATGATATGAATTATGACAATGTACTTCTGCTTTCTAAAATACATAAACGAAATGTTATATAAAAAGAAAAAATTCTCTAACAATAAATGAATTTTGAGAATCTCTGATTGATGAATATATATTATTGAATGAAATGACTAGAGTTATACCTATGTGAAACGTGTGGAGTTGGCGAAATCTGTTCTTTGGTGTTCACTGGTACAAGAGCTCATCATGTAAATAATATGATTTTAGTTGATATATAGCAAAATTACCTCAGGATTATGAGGTGTCCCTATAGAATGGGGAATTAGCGTGCAAATCTGTGTTACTGCACCAATTTCTGCTTGCAATTCCCGATTCCCAAATCTTTTTCCGGAGAGATATTCCACCAGTGCTACCAATTCTTCATGCTGTAAATCTGCATATAAGATTACAGAATTACTCAGAATTCCCGGTTTAAGTGGAAACTGAATACTCTTAGTTCCTGATTCACATAAAAGCTTCAATTTCTGCCTAAATCCAGAATCCCGAGCAACTAACAAAATGTCTGCAAAAAAATACGGAGTTGATTCACAAACTTGGTTTTAAAGGCATTTAAAAATGCAAAGTCTATGTTATGCTTATTTTCTCGCATATTAGCTTGCAGGACTATATGATTCTGAAGTAAATTGTGTATAGCACAATATCTTTCCATATACATGTATTTTCATATACATTTACATCTATTTTCTTAATCCTTCGAGTGTCTGTGTGTATTGCACACAGAGTGCAATCATTATCCATGATTATTTCTTCCTTTCATGGGAGTATGGAATATAAAGCGGGTAACAACCAGCAGGTAACTTAGATCCGCAATAGGTTAATTGTTTTACCTGTACCTCAGATTTACACCTACAAAAGACAGTCATAAAGAGGACGGGTAATGCAAAATGATGGGAACCCCCCCCCCCCCTCCCGCCTCCCTGCAGAATGTGAAGAGGGGTCCATGAGTCTCCCATCTCTCACAGATATTTATTGCCTGCCGGCTGCATAGAGGCCCCTTGAAGCTTTCTGGGGTCGGGGGTTGAAGGGTTGGGGGGGGTATCTGTGTTACGCCCCTGCAATAGTCGACATAAGTTAATTGAGACAAATTGCAGATTTCCCAGACATATCCTTGGCACTAGAAAATGCAAAAAAGTCTATGAAAATTAGGAACATATTCCGAAACTTTGATGGACTCGCTCGTTTTTTATAACTCTGTTAAGTGCATTGACGTTTTAATTAGTCCTGCTTATCCACGAACAACACAGAAAGAGCCAGGGAGCCCTCACGGTACACATTATTTGAACGAAAGACATAATTCCACACTCTTTGAAAAGGAAACACATCATATTTAAATATAAAAGTTGTCATAAGCACAAAGAAATGCCACAGCAGCAGATGAATAGATAAAGCGGCACATGAGAACCCTTAATACATGACGAGACAATGTTTCTTTTCGCTGCTTTTATACATTTTCGCAGATTTACAGCGCTTTTTCCAAGGGCAGTACATGAGAACGAGATTGCATTACACATGTTTGTTTTAACCCTAAGAGATGCAGCGATTTGCCTAGAGTCACAAGATGTTGCACGAAGGCAGTACTTGAACCAGGGTTCAGTTCCAGGGTCTTCAGCTTTGGCCGTCAGTTCACATCTCCTAGTAATCACAGAATTATATGTAAGATTAAGAATTTAGCTAACTCATTCACCACATTGTAAATATCTCATTGTGTCTACCACATCTGCAAATAGCTAGGATTTATTGGAAAGGGTATACGATATAGGTAGGGTGCTGAAGGCGTGGAGTCATGAATGGAGTCATGAAGGAATGATGGCGTAGTTCCTGCGTTCCCCCAGGACACTCTTATCTGAGCACACAATCACCTCGTGCACGAGACATCAGGAAGCCGAGGGATTACTTTGATGTTTGCTCAGTCATACCTGTTAACATTACTCCAGGGCTCACTTGTAACTTATCTGACAGGCACCAGCAGAACACCCTTTGTTGCACAGATCCACACAGGAGCCATTTTCCTCTGCATTCTCAACATCCCATTGTCACTACCAATGCGAGCCGTCAACTCCTGAGCAGCGCCTGCAACGTGCATTGTAATGAAGGAGTTCACATCAGTCACCGGTGTCTTGTTTTTACTGTTGATGACAGGGTCAAAGACCGGTCACAGCTCCCAAAATCAAGGCTTTAACTCGCAGTTAATTCTTCCGAAAAGTCTCGTCTCAGACTCTGCAGTCAGAGACAGTGGAAAGAACAGCATTCACATATATTAAACAAGCACTGGGAAAACCAATAGGTCTCACCTATGAGACCGATTGGCTCTGCCAATGTTTTTTAGCAATGCTGTAGAGCATTGCTAATGCAGCATGACTCAAAGGGGAAAAAAAGGCGCCATGACGCGATTGCTGCATCAATTTTTAGGCATGCGCATGTTTTGAACATCCATGCACATACCTACAAAAGGACACAGGTTTTTTTTTTTTGTTAACAGATCCGAGATGGAAGAGTCAATTTAAAAATAAAGTATGGTGTAAGTGCTTTATAAACAGCACAAAAGCATTGGTTTCTTTTTTAAATTAAAGCGGGTTGATCAGGGAGTGGGTTGAAGCAACACGAGGTGAGAGAAGTAACACAATGGGCGGGGAGAGAAGCACATGGCAGGTGATGAGAGTAGCAACGCAGGGTAGAGAACACAGGGCAAAGGAAGAAACACATGGTCGAAAGAGAGTGATTTGGACTGGCTAGGGGCAGAAGCACACGGGCAAGAGAGAGGAACATGGGGGGACGACAGAAGGGAGACAGCTGGCAAAACACATGCATTCTCATGGAGTGCTTTAAAAAAAAGATGTAGGTTCCTAAAAGCGTGGAGAGGAAGCATTCAAACCAGCCAATAAAAGAGATCATAAAGAGGCTATGCTCAATGGGAGGCAGAAGCACAAGATGGACAGGCTTAAACAAGGGAAGCTGCCATGTGTTTTAGTTAGGCCCAGGTAGAAACACTGCCATTTTAAACATGGACGCGTTTCCTAAGTTGCCTTCTCTTTCACACAATGACTTTTGAAACACATTTGCGTGCGTGACAATGCAGGTTAGTTTCTCTGAAGCTACATTTCTTACAAAATTCCACTTAGTAAGAACATTATCACAACACGTTGAACATCCCATACAAGGTCTGAACATACATTGTGCAAATGTGGTTATTGTTGTTCGTCCATGCGGCAATGCAGCTATATAAAGAACATAAACCATGGTGGCCTGACTAAAGGTCTTGGCTCAAAGCAAGGATGCTTTTTGTTATAGATAAACAAGCATTTTCAGGTTCTAGGCAGAGGAGCACTTGCTGTCATTGAGAGGTCACTACACACTGAAACCTCAGGCCAGCTGCTTGCTGATCCCTCTGCGAGGAGGGATGTCCAACTTGAGATCAAGACAGTAACCTACATACTTTCCCCTCAGGTAACGGAAGTGGATCATCCAATAGGGGATTCTTGGCAGAACACATACACACCATAGACACCTAGGTTAGGGAACGCATAGTTGGAGTATGCTATTTATATAGTGTTGTATATGCTCGGATATATACATTGTTAAGTTAGATGGTGGAACTGTTCATTCTGTTCACTGTCCTTATACTGCTAATTACTCTAATCTGCTTCTGTCTTTTGATAATTGCAGCACATATATTCTATACAAGAATCACGATAGTTCATTAAATATCAAAAACGCCCCTCTGTGTATTCTCTGCACATTCCTCTGAGAGAAAGTGAGCACGAGTGACTGAGCGAAAGGGTTCTAGATCTGTTACCACAATTCCTGGGAGGGGTCATGGTTGTCATGTTCTGTGGTTGCCAAAACTATTTGCTACCTATCTAGGTTTTAGGGGTGCTTATGGTGGCACTGTGAGCTAGCTGGCCTTTAGGGCAACATATCCTGAAGAGTGCTCGGAATCAGTCTGGCACTATCCCAAAGTTTATGTTGCCCAACAAACGTGCAGTCCCTACTGGAAGGTGGAAACTACACGACAAAGCCATCCAATAGAAAGCAAGCAAATAAGAGGGACAGTAAAGTAAACTAAAGTTAAGGAATTTGTGGGTTGCAAGCACCTGTATGTTCTTTATAAACCCAAAATGTCTTTCACAAGCAGACAGCTGTCTTCAGTGGGGCGGTGGTTGTGCAAGATTGCATGGCTCTTTGCATTTTAGCATGTCACATCTGTCTTTCACTCTGTATGTACTTTGTAACACATACACACCTAACCCCCTCAGATTAAGGCACCTGTTTAATATGCTCTAAATCTTGATTTACAGGTGGTACAGTGAACAAAAAAGCCATGAAGCAAATAAGTTGTGAAATCATGACCTCTTTTGTACTTTCAGTAGGGCCAGTACAAAAGGGGGATTAACAATGTCTTGGGTGATTCAGAAAACAGAGGTTACCTTCTCATCTATAAGTGGGATAACAATCAAATATTTTTAGTGTATTGCATGTACATAATTTGTAGCAAACACTCCACATGCTTGGGTTTAGCTTAGTTATTTTCTGGCCTGCTGAATGGAATGCTTTGTTAACTATTGTCGAAGGGGGGAAGTACTGTGTTTCATTCTTTCATGAAAGAAACCAGGTTTGGTAACATTTTAGTTGGAAGTGGAGCAAGTTTCTGTGCTAGAACTAAGATGCATTGCCTCCATTGCTTATTGTGTAGGGTGATCAGTCAATGTTGCAGCAGCTGTACTTGCAGTGGGATCCAGGGGTGTGAAAGTCACAAGGCACCCAAGTTAGGACTCACTTTTATAAGCCTACCGGGGCCAGGGGCCTATTCAAACTGGTTGCATGTGGGCTGACGGTTCCCTTGCTAAGATGCTGTGGGGGAGCGGTTGTTTGAGTGGATGGTTAGCTGAGCTCAGGTGCCTGTTCGGCATGTAGCAAACAATTCAATTACAGTGATGTGGGGTTCAGCTCCACACAGGCACTTTTATGTGAGTCAACTGAGACTTGAAAAAAGCATGACTGTCACATTTTCTGTTTCTGTGGCCAGAAAGGTTTTCTTGTAGGGTACAGTAGAGTGTTGCAATAGAAACCACTATCCTTCCCGTGTTGCTGGCAAGTTCTGCAGATTGCTTTTTAACCCCTGATTAATAACTAATCTGACAAAGCATATTTTATCCTTTTGCCAGGTTTGCTGTTTTGCACATTCAGCAGGGCCGGTACAATAGGGCCTGTTAACAATTACTGTTTACAAGCATACTCGAATTTTGATAATGTATATTTAAAACACAGACAATGACGTACTAATGGGGGCCAAAGATTTTGTGATGTCACTTTCTGCAATTTCAATGAAGTCACCGAGCATGTGACGTCATGCCCGGTAGTGCTGAAATGGTGGGGTGGTGGACTGGTGATCAGAGTTTAGAGTTCTTTAGGATGCAGTGAACACCACCTAGAACTGGACCACGGAAAATGAAGAGAACCAGTGATCAGGAGCCCTTACATCCATAAGCTACAGAAAGAAATGCAAACAGATGTTTAGATAGTATTAAGGGCCCGCAGTCTGCAAGTCGGTTTGCAGAATTCTGTTAATGAACTGCTGGCATTTAAACCTGGCCAAATCATTAACTTTAAAGGGGGAGGGTGTTATCTAATTAAACTTCTCATTCGACTCACGGCAAGCAAGCGGTATTTCACCAACCTATCAAACAGAAGGACACACAGTTTTACAATTTGAATCACAAATGGAGCAAGACTATTAGTTTCAAAATAAATAATGTGTCCAAAATACATCCTGACGGGAAAGGTTCCATTTTACAGCTTCTCTGCAGCTTAAAGCTGGCTGTGTTTACTAAAGATTTTGGTGTAAGAAAAAAATGAACACAAAAGATACACTGGGTAAAAAAATTAAGAAAGAAAGAAAAATCAGATATGAAGTAATGAAAACAGAGAAATTGCATGTACTCTCAAACAGCTAAACCAGGACAATATGAAAATATTAAAAACTATCCTTCAATGTACTATTTTCAGAAAAAAAATCATGCGCAACTGGGAAGTTGAGAAAGCGATATGACGCAGCCAGTGCTGACCTTGTCAATCAATCAATCAAGAAATTATAGAGCACAGCAAATCACTTGTGAGGGTGTCGAGGCACTGGAGATGTTGGCTGCTGTGTGGAGGTCTGACCAATCAGACATCCAGGTCTTTAGTTCCCTTCTGAATTGCTGGAGTGACGGAGCAGTCCTGAGGTGCAGGGAGAGGTTGTTCCAAGCCTTGGATGCAGATGTGAGAAAGAGCTTCCTCCACAGTTGGCTCGGCGTGTCTGCGAGGGAGAAGGAGTCTGATTGAAGGTGTCTGGTCAGTTGGTAGAAGGTCAGGCGTTTGTTGATGTATGCTGGTACTTTGTTGTGTAGAGTCTTGTAGGCGTGGGTTAGCATATTAAACTGCCATCTCTTCTGGTTGGGGAGCCAGTGCAGTTTCTTGAGATGGGGTGTGATGTGGGTCCTTCTGGGGAGGTTGAGTTGGAGTTTTGCCTCTGAGGTCTGTATTGTCTGGAATCTTTTCAGGAGGCATGCAGTGACTCCTACATAAAGTATGTTCTCGTAGTCCAGTCAACTGGTGATGAGGGCCTGCATGACGGTCCATCTGGTGTTGACCGTGAGCCATCTGAAGGTCTTGTGGATGATGCCGAGGTTGCGGGCATGGTCTGTAGGGGTGTGGGGGCGGGTGGCTGATGCTGAGCTGCACAGCTACCATGTGTCGTTCCATGGCAAGGTGTTGTTCCCAAAAATGAGGACCTCTGTCTTGTCTGTTTTGAGTTTGAGACAGTTGTCCTTCATGCAGTTCACAACATTTATCATGCATCTGTGGAAGTTGGCTTTAGTGGTGGAGGGATCTTCAGACAGTGAGAGGATGAACTGTGTGTAGTCAGCGTAGGAGAGTATGTTGAGTCCGTGTGATCTGACTGTGTCAGCCAGGGTGGTCATGTAGGTGTTGAAGAGGGTTGGCCTGAGGGACGATCCTTGGGGGACTCCACAGATGGTCTTCTTGGGCTCTGAGGTGAATGGTGGGAGACTTGTCCTTTGGGTTCTGCCAGTGAGGTAAGAGGCGATCCATTTGAGGGCGTTTCCTTGGATCCCGATGTGGTGGAGTCTGTTGATCAGGATGTGATGGGAGATGGTGTCAAACACGGTTGACTGGTCCAGGAGGATGAGGACTACTGTTTCCCTGTGGTCCAGAAAGGCTCTGATGTCATCGGTGGCTGCAATTGGGGCTGTCTCGGTGCTGTGGTAGGCTCAAAATCTGGATTAGATGGGGTCCAGGAGGTTGTGGTCTTCTAGGTGTTGGGTGAGTTGCTGGTTAATTGCTTTCTCGAGGCCTTTTGCTGGATAAGGAAGCAAAGAGAATGGCCGGTAGTTCTTTAGATTGGCTGGGTCGACTGAGGGTTTCTTCAGGAGGGACCTCACTTTAGAGTGTTTCCAGTCCTCAGGGAAGGAGGCAGCGGTGATGGAGGTGTTCAGGACCTTTTTGAGCTCGTTGCCGATTGTATTGCTTCTGAGGTTGAAGACGTGGTGGGCCCATGGGTCCATGGGGGCTCCTGAGTGCACAGAGTTCATGATGAAGATATTGTCTTTCCTGGTGAAGAGGTTCCAGTAGGTCAGAAGATGTTCAGGGTTTGTGTTTGTGAAGGCGAGCTGGTTGATGCTGTCAACGGCAGGACGTTGGTGTCCGAAATACTCGTAGATGGACAAGATCAAAAAAAGTCAGAGAGGTTGTCGCTCCATTCCTGGGAGGGAGTGATGTCGTTCTCAGTGGCTGCAGGATTGGTGAACTCCTTCACGATGGTGAATAGTTCTTTGCTGTGGTTAGCACTGGTTTCGATGCTGACTGCTAGGGCATTCTTCTTATTTTCTTTCAGGAGGCGAAGGTACTGGTTGAGAGTGGTCCTGAAGGCAGTGCAGTCTTCTGTTTTTTTGCTGAGGTGCCACTTCCTTTCAAGTTGTCAGCTGTTGCATTTGGTAGAGTGCAGTTCCTCTGTGAATCAGCAAGCTCATTTGCTTGGGTCTTTGATCTTGGCTGTCTTTGTGGGGGCGATGGCGTCGGCGCAGACTGTGATCGCCTGGGAGAAGTTCTTTTCTGCTTGTTCTGGGTCGCGTGTAGAGTCTGGGAGGTAGGAGCGGAGAGTGTTGTTCCACTGGTCTTCTGATACCTTTTTCTAGTTTCTTTGTGTGGATCTGGGGGGCACGGTGCCGGAGTAAGTGGGCCCTGAGATGGTGAAGTACATGCTGTGGTTGATGGCCCAGGTGAGTTGCGTGGTGTGGTTGTACTTGACTGGAGGTGAAGATGGGGTCGAGTGTGTGCCCTGCGATGTGGGTAGAGTCGGTGATGAGCTGCTTGAGGCCGATGTTGGTCATGCTCTCCAGAAAGTCTGTGGAGTTGGTGTTGCTGGAGTCGTCGAGGTGGAAGTTGAGGTTTCCTAGGAAGATGTAGTGCTCAGAGTTAATTGTGAGCGGTGCGATGAGTTCCAGGATGGCGTTGTAGAAGCTGGGTGTGGTCCTGGTGGTCTGTAGGTGAGGGTTCCTCTGATGATGCTTTTTTCTTCTGTGTGGAGTCGGAAGTTGAGGTGTTCCATAACTGGTGTCGGGAGGTCAGGGAATGTCGTACAGCAGATGGTGTCACTGTAGATGATGGCGATTCCCCCTCCGTGTTTGTTGGTTCGGTCTCTGTGTGTTATCTTGTAGCCTTTGGGGATGTCGGTGGCGATGTCTGGAGCAGAGGTGAGGTTTAGCCAGGTTTCTGTGAGAATGATGATGTCTGGGGCGAGGGAAGAAATCGTGTCCCAGATCTCTGTGGCGTATTTTACAAGAGAGCTTGTGTTGAGTAGGATGCATTGGAGTTGTGTTAAAATGGTCTCAGTCGAGGTGGAGAATGCAGCAGTGTTTACAATGTCTTTGATGTTGTTGGTAACACCCTCCCCCCTTTAAAGTTAATGATTTGGCCAGGTTTAAATGCCAGCAGTTCATTACCAGTACCAGGGGGCAAAAAGTGGAGGTTACCATGTCAAAAAGAGGCACTTTCCTACACATGTCATATCTGCTGTAATTGGAGTGATCAGACATTCAGTGAGGCCCATGTGAGTGGCCACAAGGAGTAACATTGTGTGAGGGTCACTGTACTATAATCACAGATTTGTCTACAAAATTGAAAGCATGAAGTGATTGTTGAGAGAGCTTGTGTGTTCCTAGTGAGATTCATTAGTCAGCAAGATCTTTCTGATTTAGAAGGCTTAGTTGTAAACAGGTACTGAAACAGTGTAATGGCAGCTGAAACAAGTGTGTGTCATAATATCATTAGCAAAAATAAATGTATTGTGTCCTAAATATCGTCCCATTGGTTGTAGATTTTTTCTTCTTAACTGCAATGGGGCAATATTTCCTTAAACAATGTTTAGGACATGATATTTCTCTCACACAACATTTTGGTTATTGTATTCTGGTATCAATCTGCTGAAACAAGCACATCTTCCAAGAGCTCTGCCTATATACCATACAAAGAGCAGTGGCAGCAAGATTATAGGGCCTTACTGCAAAGTTTATATGATCATGTAATTACACATGTGCTCTTAAAGATAATAACTCTAGGACAGTAAACAAGTTTCATGATAGCTGAGCTTGTAGCAGCCCTTCCTTTAATCTGTGTTTATTTGTAGCAGTAACCTCACATGCATAATGCCCTTTGTCTCTGTTCAGATATAAAGCGTTTGTTTGATTGATGATTAGATATGTTTAGGAGGGATGGGAATTTTAATTGCTTTAAATTTTAAAGTGCCCCTGTTGGGCTCCAGTATGCAGAGGCCGATCACACTTGCATCCCTCTACCCGCCCCTTCGGTTGTCTTTATGTCCAGGGTATGGGTAAGAATTTTAAAGCTACAAGCTATCACGTTTCAGATTTCACATATTGTCTCTCTTCTCACTTTCCATTGCCATGTCAGAATGAGAGTTTTGAGTAAGTGAATCATTTTATGTCTTCAATATAACCCCTCTACATGAATGCCCCAGAAAATATCCCATGTTTACTGTTTCAGCAAGAGGTAACCACCTATCCCCTGTCTTTACAAGCTTTGCCTTTTTGTGATTTTTTTCACCGAGTCCACAAGTGTATTTGGCTGAGCAGACCACATGAGACATCAGAATATATATGAAGGGTTATTCCTGAGTGACCTTCGGCAACATGATGTTGAAGATCCTGTCATTTACTTTTCTTTGCAGTTTGCTAGACTTAAGCAGAAGAGTGGGCATGCTGAACATCTGAAGAGGAGCAACATCCTATTTCTCTTTCTGAGTCATTGGACACTGGCAAACGTCCCTCTATGCAGCTTCATATGTGAATGAGCCATAGAAGTTATATAGAAAAGAAAATATTTCAAAAATTACATACAATATAATTTCCCTCCACTCCACAAACAGGAAAAGAAAGCCACATATTTAGGTCTAACATTCACATCTTAGTTTGAGCATCGGTCATGGAACTGCAAGAGACATTTAATTGACTGTACAGACTTGTTGAAGGACAGTGGCGGCTCTTCCACTAGGGCGGAGGAGCATTGCCCCACTGCTTTCTCGCAGTGCGGGAAAGCTTAAACATAAAATGATAATAACTTTTAGTTATTACCATTTTATGTTTGCTTTGAACATTGCGGGCGGGCGGGTGGGCGGGGCTGCTCTGCTCTTTGAGCAGGGCAGGGGAGGAGTAGTTTGCCCACTCCTGAGTGTGCAAAGACTGTTTGGTCGGCCCTCTCGGGCCGCCCAAACCAGTCATGCGCACTCTGCCCTTCTCCATGCAGGCTGCATTGTAGCCTGCATGGAGAACATGCCCACCCCACTTTCCCCTGGCTGGCCCCCATCCTGCAGCATTGTGATTGGCTTAGGGGAGGGAGCCTGGCTGCCTGCTTCCTGTTCCTGTCGGAGGCAGGCGAGCAGGAGCAGAGTAGACGCGGGACCCGGCGGAAAGGTAAGTTTAATTTCATTTCTTTTATTTTTTTCTTTCCCCGCTACACCACTGCGATCCCCGCGACACCCCTGCGAATCCCCCCGCAACCCCTTGCGCCCACCCCACCCACCCGCGAGCAATTCCGGCCGCTACTGTTGAAGGAGCTACACTGGAGTCTGTATTGTCAAGGGCTTAAGTGTGCCGAAGCAGAACATGGAGCTTTGTCTTGGGGTAAGCTAATTATATTTTTCCTTGAGCCCTATAGGCAAGCCCATCTGCGCTAGTCACCCCAAATCATGCCTAATGCCAGGTCTCCAGGTACTGCTCTATCTGAAAATCACACTCTCATCTCTTAGCCCTCTGACATGCTCCATAGTTTAAATCTAGATAAGATAGCTACCTGCTCCCTCCTTTCCACTCACAGCTTGTTTGGTGGGCTCAGCTGCTGTCACTGCAAATACTCTACAGGGGTTGATACTATCTTTTCTGCCTCACTTACATATTTGTGGGCATCCCAGCACAAGCCCCAGTGAATTGTTATTAATTATGTTCATATCAATGTGCCTGCTTTACCTAAGCACCAAACAGATTTGTGGGACTTTGTCTGCATCCACAACTCCAACGTACTGTTTCCTTCGGAAATGTGGTTGTGGCCAAAGACTAATCCTGATATTTTTTCTGCCGTCCCAACAGGCTACTCAATACAGCATCTAAATCTGCCTAACTGACTAGGCGGGGCATTGCTTTCTTTCACCGGCCAATACTTTTCCACTCTATTTCTCTCTCCATCTCTTGCCCTCGGTTGGAATGTATGGGTTTCAACCTTAATATTACTCTCTTTCTCCACCGCTCACATCCACCATGTCCCCCGGATTTCACGCAGATTTCAGTGCCAAACTAACTTGCATTCTTACTCCCCAAATTTTAAAATCGGCCATTCTCTCCATTATTGGAGGCCTCAATTTCTATCTTGACAATCCAATGGGCCCTGATTCGTGTGTTCATCTTGAACACATGGAGACCCTGGATCTCACTCAACTGCCTGTATTCTAGGGGCGTCTCTGATAATCTGCCGCAAGCTCAACTCACCCTGGAACATCAGTGAGAATATCATGGATGTCGCATCTAACTTCCATAATTGGCTTGAACTTGAGCTTAGCACCCTTGCCCTCATTAAGGGCCAGATGTCCCACAGGATTTTGTATGCTCAAACGGGTTTGCGACCCGTTTGCGCATGCAAAATCCCTGTGGGCCATGTATTAACACTATTTTGCGAGTCGCAAAAAATTGCGACTCGCAAAATAGTGTTTGGCGACTCGCAATTAGGAAGGGGCGTTCCAAGGGCGTCCCTTCCTAATTGCGACTCGCAGCTCTATGTATTCTATGTATGAATATTTGGGACCGCAATTGCGGTCGCAAAACACTTGCAATGCACCGTCCTCTTCAAGAGGGTGGTACTGCAGTCACAAATGGGAAGGGGAGCCCTTCCCCTTTGCAAATGCAGGGTAAAATATTTTTTAGGGGCAGGCAGTGGTCCCAGGGACCACTACCTGCCCTTAAAAAATTAAACGAAAACATTTCTTTCTTTTTTTTTTTTAAATGCATCACGCTTTCCTTTAAGGAAAACGGGCTGCATTTAAAAAAAAAACTGCTTTATTTAAAAGCTGTCCCAGACATGGAGGTCTGCTGAGCCCAGCAGGCCACTATACCTGGGAGGGCCTGCCATTCTCAATGGGGTCGCAAATTGCGAGTGCCTCATTAATATTCATGAGGCATGCAATTTGCGACCCTATTGGAAATCGCAAACAGTGTCTCAGACACTGTTGTACATTGGAAATTGCGACTCGCAATCTGCGACTTGCAATCGAGCGCAAATTGCGAGTCGCAATTTCCAATGGTCGTACATCTGGCCCTAAATCCTTTCCATTACAGTGCACTACTCCCTACACCTAGTGGTTGTCTGACGAACTATGGGACAAGAAGAAACCCTGCAAATGCACAGACAGAATCTGAAGATATAATTATGAATATTTATAAAGCCTCCATTAAGAACTATCAACACCTCATTCGAGCTACTCGCCGGGTTCACTTTGCGAACATCCTGGATAATTCTGTTAATTTCTCTTGGGAAGTATTTTGCTTAGCGCAAAGCTTTCAGCATTTCACAGCATACAATAACCCTATCTTCCATATGGATTTGCTAGGTTTAGCTCTATCATTCCACTTTCTCAATAACATTAAATCTATACACAAGGATACAAGGAGTTCCCTCCCAACCCCCCATCACCACTCTTGATTTTCTAAACACTCCTCTAACAGCCCCGGAAGGAGCTTTATTATACACTCATACTTCGGTCAGACTGGAAGTCCTCCTTATAGCCCTCATTACAGCAAATTGGGCTCACCAGATGATCCACGTTCACCCCACAGCCTTCTCTTATGTCCAGACCTTACTAGCCATTTCTCATAAAGCTTGTCAATCTATCTTTACAGTAGATTCCTAGAAACATGCTTCCTCTACTGAAGAAGCCCACTGCTGACCCTATAACCCAGTGAATTACAGGCCCATATCTCTCTTGCATTGCCTTCTAAGCTCAGAGAGAAATTTGTAAATAAGCAAGTAATCATCTATCTTGAATTCAACCAGCTAATTGACTCTTCTGAATCTGGCTTTTGCACTATCTACAGCACAGAATCTGCGCTTATGGCCACAACATACAGTATCCTTACCATCTTGGATCAAGGCAGATCTGCGGCTTGATCTAACTTGACCTTTCTGCAGCTTTTGATACTGTCTCACATTCTATTCTCCTAGAACATCTTCACCAATCTAGAATTTGTCTTAATGCTTGGTCTTGCTTCATTCCTCTCCTCTAGCAATCAAACAGTATCTCTTTATCTTTCAAAGCTGATTACTATTATTTATTATGTGGGGTCCTACAGGTCTCCACCTTCTGCTCCTACGCTATTTAATTTGTAAGTTTCTCCGTTGGCTTCTCTGGTTCAATATTTTGGGTTTGAGATTCTATCCTATGCAGTTGATTTTCAAATTACTGTCTCCAGTTCTCACAACCTTCGTCAGACCCAGGTGAAGTCCCAAACATGTATGTTGGTGGCCGCCACTTGAATGGATCTTCGCTGCCTCAGGCTAAATGGAAACAAGATTGATGTAATCATGTTTGGTAAGTCTTCCTTGGTCTGGTCCTCCACTTGGTGATCAGGGGACATTAGTGACACTCCTCTTCTAGCGAATTCGATAAAGAATCTCTGAATCACTGTTATCTGTAATCTAGACATAACTTCCCAAGTCACCGGAGCAGCTGTATCTTCCTTTCATGTTCTGAAATTGCTTTGTAAGTACTTTTCATGACTTCAACCTCAGGCAAAAAAAACATTATACATGGCATGGTCCCTTCAAATCTGGATTACTCTAATGTCCTTTTTCTGGGCATTCCAGATGGTTTTCTTCATCGACTTCAAGTGGCTCAAAATTCAGCAGAGTCTAGTCTTTAACTTACCCAACCGAGCTAATATCGCAGGTCATTTTAAGGACCTGCAGTGGCTTTCGGTCTGTAAGCAAATGTTCTTCAAGTCTCTCTGCCAAATTCCTTGAGCTCTGCACAATTCTGGTCCCTCTTACATTTTGAGGTTGCATACTACCTTATTCCCCTTCTAACTCTCTGGGTTCTTCAGAACTTCATCTAGCAGTGGAGCCTCGCATTAAGTACTTCAAAATCGTCAGCAGCTCCTTCTCGCACCTGGATCCAAAGAACTGGAATACTCTGCCTTTGCATCTCTCATCTCTCTCACCGCCCAACTGGCACACCTTCAGGAAAGACCTCAACACTTGGATATTTTGTACAGCATAATTGCTCTTTCTGCTCATCTCTTCAATCGTCTGTCTTTGATTGTCTCTCCTCTGCGCCAGGATGCCCCTTTTAGGGTATTAGTCACGCTCTAGAAATCCGTGTAGACATAAATCGATGGCAGGAAGACAGACATTGGATGGGCGGCAGGATTCTGTTTAATCCTTTATGTTCAGAGGTGGAAGCTGGCAGATTGCCTGGGACAGGATGTGTATTTATGGAAGAGGTTAGACAAGATGCCAGGTATGGTGCATTTTGGGATGAGAAGCAGGATGCCAGGCATGGGTTATGTGTTTCAGTGACACAGGATGCCAGTTATGGAAGGTGACTTTGCGATTTTTCAGGTAGTGGATTGCACTGTCAATGCAATGCGTAGTACCATTCTCTTGGTGGAACCCCAGCATACAGAGATAAATGTATGAAAACATTTTTAAAACTTGCTGCACAGCAAGCCTTTTCAAGGTTGGAAAGAACACCATTTCGCTTCCAGTATTTCTTGGAAACGACTTACCACCTTCAATAAGTGCCTCGTACATGTTTTGCTAATGGATTTTTCCAATGCATTCTTACCTAGCCGCAGGACGTGAACCAATTCCAGCTTTCCCTCACTGATCCTTTGGGCCAGGAAGTGTGTATTGCCATCATACAGCTTCTTTACATTTTTAGACCAAAATTACTTTCTAGAATCTTTGATTGACAGTATCCAGGTGGTGTGTTTTGGCATGATGCCCACCTGAAGGACAAAGGATGCTGGATATAGGCCCCGCCTCTGTGGTGTATCTTTATTATTGGGTCTTGCCACCGTGATAGGAGCTTCCTTTTAAAAGAAGAAGCTTGTAATTATCTGAGTTTTACACTGTTTTTGTTTCTATATTGTGGCTTGGAGGCCCTTTTGGTCACTGATCCCAATTAAGCCTTTAATGTAAATATGAATGAACCCTACTTTCTATTTGCAGCATAAAATAAATAGTGTAAGAAAACCAAGTTGACGTCTAACATTCAGTAAGAATTCCACATCTGGAAAGTCTTTACGGCATCTGTGTTGGATTTCCCAGCTTCTTTTTTTTACTTTTTCTAGACTGGTTCCCATAACTCCACTTTGCCTCTGTTCTGTTTTCTTAAGTCTGAAAAAAGAGTTTTTCTCTCGAAGTGCAGCCCAGTGTGCTAAATATAGAGCAATGCATTCAGCTGAGTCGTTATTGAGCAAAATCGGCCCAAATACCCATTTTCATTTTAATGATACAATTGTAAAATATGCTTGTTGTGTAATTGCATCATTAAATACATGAATATTACTTATATTCCTTTTGGCCTGGTTATTGTTAAAACAAATCTTGAGTTGCATCAAAAATCATATTCATTCAACACATTTGATGTTTCCTTTTGTCTGCCCGTCTCTCGTTCCTTCTAATAACTTTTTAATTGTTTGTGCATCGTGGTCACAAGCTAAGTAAGAATATCTCTTCACACAGAATACTTCCCACCACGGGAAAGGACTTCTTAACAGTCTGCGCACAGACTCCCTGTCAGACAAGATCAGTTTGGGAGGAGGTGGTAAATCTTGTGAGAAGCTGGGACTTACATCCTGTGTTTCAAAAGAGTTTTTCCACTGTGGAATTTTAAGAAATTGACTTCTGCACTGACTTACTCTAAATCGTTTGTAAAAAAATAAAGAAAAACGGTTTGTATCAGATAGTCTTCAACTTATGATTTAACTCCTTCAGTATGTTTTATGGAAACTTGTGTTAAGATAACATAATGAGTTATATCACCGCAGCATTAGTAGTATTTACACGAAACGTATTACAAGGATGCCCATGCACAATTATGTAAACAGTTTCAGAAGGTGCAGACAATTGAATCTATTTACTCTGGGAAAACACGCCATCTAGTGGCGGGGTAGGAAACAACTCCTTCTTCCTGCGTAGTAATTCTTGCGGTTTAGAAATACTCAATATAATCGGTGTGGTAATGGAGGAAGGGCAGAAGTAGAAGGGATCGGTAGAGCCACAGTGGCAGGCAACTATCAGGCTACTGGTTAAAATATATTTGAAGAGATCACCACATCCTCATCATTTTCAAACTCTTTCTCCTGAACAGAGTATTGCCCACCTAGCAAATGTGTAAGAAGTCTATTGTAGATGTTTACAATGTTACGTTATAGGGGCTTGTAAAGCGCATAGCAGCCCCAGCAACTGGGCTTTGAAGCACTGGACCCAGAGGACATACGAGCTACAACTGCTGCCAGCTTATGAGGAGGGGGGAGGGGTAGGTGGAGAAGAACCAAGTCTTAAGAGATTTCCTAAAAAGCAGATGATTCCGGGTGTTCCTAAGGGAGAGAGGGAGTGAGTTCCAGAGAGAAGGGGCCAGAGCAGGGAAGGAGCGACCACCGCTTTTGCTCTCCTGACTCAGATAACCATGGCCAAGTTGAGATCGGATGAGCGTAAGGATCGCACCGGTATGGTGATAGGAGGTTAAACAGAATGGGGGCTCCCTGGGAGTGCAGAGTCTTATGGGCGATGCACAGTGTCTTGAAGTGAATGGCTTGTCTACAAGGAGCCAGTGCAGCTAACGAAGGAGACCGGAGGAGGAGCAGAATTTAGGGAGGGAGAATAGGAGGCAGGCTGCAGCGTTTTGAGCCAGCTGGAGTCTTCTTGTGACAGATTTGTTGGCTCCTAGGTACAGACTATTGCAGTAATCTAATCAGGACATGATTACCACCTGAATAATGGCTTGTCGGGTGCATAAGTCAAAAAGGCCCAGGATGGATTTGAGACTTCTGAAGAGCCCAACAAAGTGCAGCTACAGTTTTGGCTTGAGATTCAAAGGCCAAGGTGTTATCCATCCAGACTCCTACATTTTTGATGGATGACTTGGGCTTAAGGAGAAACCCATGGAAGGTAGGCCACCAGTGGTCACCCCAGGAGTGGACATGTTTGCCTAATAACAGAATTTCAGCTTTATTTGCGTTCAGACGTAGAGTTGTTGTTCATCTACTCTGCACCAGCATGCATTCCTTTTTGGAATATGGCCATGTCTTGCGTTGAGTTTTCAGAGAGTGAAAGAATAAGCTGGGTATCATCACATATGATACCAGCACAAGCCCAGAGGATTTATGACCTGTGCTAAAGGTTGAATGTATATAATGAATAGGGTAGGGCCCAATGAAGAGCCCTGGAGGGCGCCATAGTGTAGGGCATGAGGTTGGGAGCCATGAGGTGGAGAGATGACCTGGAATGAGTGCTCGGATAGAAAAGGATATTTTTCATGTACACAATGTACACCTATTGCATCTTTCAGAAAGCCTTCAGTGTATAGTTGTTGGACTTGGCCCTTTTTGCAGGGTCATCTTAGAACTTTTTGCTTTCCTCCTGGCATTTTTTCTGACCTGGTGTTGGTGGTTGTTGGTGGTTTTAGGACTCTGGGCATTTTATCACTGCTGGTCAGTGTTAAAGTGCATGTGCTCTCTATGGTAACCGTGGTAATATTGGTCTACACCTGTTTGGCGTACTTAATTTACCTATCAGTCCCTTGTAAAGTAGTATCTCATATACACGGGGCCAGTAATTTAAATGCTACTGGTGGGCTTGCAGCGCTGCTTGCGCCACCCACCAAAGTAGCCTTTCAAACCTGTCTCAGACCTCTGCCATTGCAGGGCCTGCGCGCGCAATTTACTGCCGCTGTGATGTGGCACATAAAGTGGGTGCTACGTCTGTGACTCCCCTTTTACTACATATCAGTCACCCCTAAGGTAGGCCCTAGCTAGCCCTATGGGCAGGGTGCGCTGTAGGTAAAAGGTAGGACATGTGCCTTAACTGTGTGGCATGTCCTGGTAGTGACAAACAGCCATTTTGGGTTCTCACTACTGTGAGGCTGCCCTCTCATAGGAATGCATTGGGGATTCCCTGATATGTGTTTCAGTGGTAATTCCTGACATGAGAGGAGTAGCGTGGTCAAGTTTGGTATGTTTGAAATAGTGGTAACAAATGCTGCGTAATGGTGTCCGCAGATTTATTATCACTATTTTAGAAATGCCACTTTTAGAAGTGATACCAAAGGGGATGATGGACGGATCGTTTGAGCTAATCAAACACTCACCCCCAGTCAACTGATCTGGGTTTAATCCATCATCATTCTTTAGCTCACTCCACCAACCCAGTTCAGACATGGCCATATGCAAATCAGTCTGACCCTGTGCCTCATGGGAACAGTCCAGCCCGAACTGCCAAGCCATGTCTTCCCTGGACCGGAAACAAGCATCCTGGGACCGGTTTCTGGCTATTCAGCCGTCTTCAGCCAGGCTAGCTTGAATCCAGTGGCAAAGTGAGCAAGGGACCCACATCTGGGCATACCCTGCCAACTTAGGGCGAACAAAGCGATGCCAAAGGGGATGATGGACGGAGCGTTTGAGCTAATCAAACACTCACCCCCAGTCAACTGATCTGGGTTTAATCCATCATCATTCTTTAGCTCACTCCACCACCCCAGTTCAGACATGGCCATATGCAAATCAGTCTGACCCTGTGCCTCATGGGAACAGTCCAGCCCGAACTGCCAAGCCATGCCTTCCCTGGACCGGAAACAAGCATCCTGGGACCGGTGTGGTGTGCCTGGGGCCAGAGCCTATACTAACAAAGGAGGTTGTTGTGCACTGTAAATGTGTTTTCAAGTGCCCCCCAGAACTGGTTTAGACTGGGCACAGAGCCCTGTGCCAGGGGAAAAACAAAGACATGTGAGGTATAAATATTGGGACTGTGACCCCATGAAATGTGGAACTTTTGGGTACCTGCTTGATGCTGAAGGACTGCTGGGCGTCAGGAGGAACCGCTGTGGGACCCAGCTGCTGGTTCCTGGGGGACCCTACGTGCTGGCCTGCCTGTGTTCAGCCCTACCCTAAGAAACTGGGGACTTAGCGCCTTGTGAGCGCTTCATTTTCATTGCCCCTTTGAGCCCGAGGAGGGGGCTTCGACGTTGAGCCTGGTGGGCGAAGTCGCGCCGTGGCAGAGGAGCCACAGAGAAGGAAGCCAGGCGGCTGTTGCCTGGTTGGGGGCGGGGCTCCCGTGGTGACGAGGAGAGCCCTGATTGGTTTCCAGAGCCCGAGAAAGAGGGCTCCAACGTTGCCAATGTGTGTGCATGACGGGCACTCTGTAGCACCTGGTCCCGAGCCCCAAAGAAGAGGGCTCCATCTCCACTCGTCTCGAGCACTGATATCGGAAATCAGGCGGGGAGAGCCTGACCTGGGGCGTGGCCGGCCAGAAGGAAGCAGCGCCGGAGCCGGAAGTCAGGCAAGCCTGTGCCTGAGTGTGGGAGGGGGCTCCTGGGTTGCCGGTGAGAGCCCCGCGTGCTACCCAGAAGTAGACAGAGCCTGTCAGGCTCACTGGACGCCGAAGAGAAGCCCCGGTGAGTGGGGCTTACAAGGTACACTGTTGGTGCCTGTCTATGCATACAGCTACGCCGCCAGATCGCGAGTAGTGTCCACGGAAGAGGAGAAGCCCCAGTGAGTGGGGCTTGCAAGGCACACTGTTGGTGCCTGATCAGTGTCCCAGCTGCACCGCCAGATCTCGGGCAGCTGCAATGTGGGGGCACTCCTGTTTGGGGGACAAGGGTGAGTTGCACCCCCACCCCCACCCCCATTTGAATTGTGCATGTGTTCCTGCTGCATCGGCAGCCAGGGGGGCCAGTTTGGAGGCCCCGTGTGAGATGAGACACAGAGTAGGGAGAGCCCTGACTTTGTGGGACAAAGGGCATTGCGGGGAAGCCCAAGATGGGCCCCGGAGGTTAAGGCCAGCCGGCCTGATGGTTGCCCCTATGTTTAGGTGGGGCCTGATGTGATAAGGTGGTGTAAAGATCACCTATGGTGCAGTGTATGCATTATGCATATGATGCATTGCTGATGATTCTTTTCTGCCTAATGTGTATATACTAAGTGCACTACTGCCAGTGATTACTGGTTGTTTTTATTTCAGAGCTAGTGAGTTCTAATGGTTATGACAGTGGCCCGATTGGCCCTGTAATGTATATAATCCCCTGTAAAGTCATACCTAGTGCCAGGTGGCACAGTGTATATATGTGATTACGTTCTAATGTGTTTTATAAGTCATACAAAGGCTATTTTTATATAACCTTGTGTGGAGTTTCTTTTTGTGGTGTGCCTAGTGTGTCGCTGCTGTGTGTGTTGCGCAAACTCTTTGCACATTGCCTCTGGGATAAGCCTGACTGCTCTGCCAAGCTACCAAGGGGGTGAGCAGGGGTTATCTTCGGTGTGTAACTCTCTTGCCCTGACTAGAGTGGTGGTTTCTGCCTGGCTTAGGTGCATGCCCTAGCCAACCAGAAATCCCATTTCTAACATTAGTGCTCTGCATTTGGCACCTCTCTCAACTACTTTATAAGAACACTAGTGCCTAGAAGTGATTCAGTTCACAGAAGTGCTACAGAAAAAAATCTTCTCAACGATGGAAAACTCGCTATAATGCAACACTACACAGAAAAGTATAATCATGTCTAATATAATACTGGGGAGGCCAGTCCCAAAATTATGTAAAAAGCCATGAAGAAACATATCCTAAATTTTTTTACCTGGAATTCAATACAATAAAATGCTGCTTCATTCAGTGTCAGATACCTTTATTTAATTTACAAATAAATTATTTATAAACAGGTGTTCTCAGCCTATTACGTGACGTGCCTGATTTAGAATATTGTTAAATGTGGCAGAAATTCTTGGATGGGTATAAATCTTACCCACAGATAGTTCTACCATATTCAAATGGGTGTTGGGAGGAATTGGGAAATAGCTGGTACATCTCTTCATTACATAGTGTTTGCTCCTGAAGAAAAAGTCTGCAGGAAAAACCAAGGGCATTCCTTTAAATTAACGGTACGTGTTACCGTTGACATGAGGTACAAAGAAATGCATATTTTTCAAGTAGGTTTTACAAGGGTGTTTATAGTATCTTACATATTAAAAGTGTAGGTAAAGACATAAAAAGTGTAGGTACAGGACTTGATATATTACACTCCTTGATTTTCAATAACCGTGTGGCATAGCAAACTGCTTCTCGCTTTCTATCAAATGTGGACTTTGGTTTTGAGGGCGTTTGTGAATTGAATCCTTCTGCAAGCGCGCACACTCTCATTGTGAGTTGTGGAGGTGAGTTTGCATTTCATTTTCATGGGCATCCCTTTCATTTCCTCCCCACGCATCTAGTGCTGCAAGACAGAGGTGACATGTAGTAACAGAAGGGAGCTTTGCTCTGTCTGTTCCCGATGACGTAACAGGATATTTATATACTGACAATCACTTCAAATTCCATGTGAAATATTCTTTACATCATTGCAAGGGTGCAGATCTCCTCATGTTAAACTGGACACGTAATGAACTAGTCCCTCTCCTGAGGCTGCACTAACACCCACCCCACACCTATCCATCACAGGCGTCACCAGTCATTGGATCCTGCCAATAAAAGGAGCCCAGTGCACATGCTCGTGTCCAGTTGAGTAACCATACAAGCAGTGTCTGTGTCATCTTTTACTTTAATATGTGGGCCTATTGCCCACGACATCGCAACAGCCACGCATCCACATGTACCCTTCCTTTATTGAGTCCTTTGCATACACTGGTTGCTATGTATCCTGTTGTAGTTCTCCTGTGAGGTTTGCTTACTCAAACTGTGGCCATTCCAAGTGCAGATGTAAATGCTGGCAGGGAATGGCTGTCCCATCCTACCTAAACTCTTTAGAATAGTGTTATTGTGTCTTCTGAACCATTTCCCTCCAATTACATACAACAGTACTTTGGTGTTGGGCAAAAGAACATTCCTTAAAAGGGCAGTGAGACCTGTTCTGGAGAAGATTTGGAGATCAGTATTAAATAGAATGTTTCCATAATCTGTATGTAGTCCTGGAAATAGACATATGGTGGGTTTGGTCCATCTGTAATGCTCTTTAATTAAGAATGTGTTGCTTCCATGAGTGGAAGTGTTGATTTTGTGTGTAGTGGTTTCTTTGTCTCGTTCTTCTCTCACTCGCTCTTTAACTAATATATGAACATATGACACATAACAGATTAATGTGCGACAGGGTAATATGGTTCAATATTGACATTGAAGGGTTGACATCATAAACCACAAGCCTGAGTGGTTTGTAATTTTCTCCATATTCCCGAAATGGTAACATAGAACCATATTGCATGTTACCTCCTAGGTATGTTTGTTATCTTATATGTTTATTTGGTGGCACTTAGCTTGAAAAAACTATTTCTTCAAATTGCAGCTAACAATAGGCACTGGTTAGAATTAGAATTCTTAGGTTCATTTTTCATAATTAAATTGTTGATAAAGGAAGGGACAATTGCAAATGGGTTTATGGAAATCTGTGGCTACATCTTTTACTATATAGTTATGGATTTATTGCATTTGCCACCTAAATTGCCAACATAATTTGCACAATTTGAAGACGTCACAAAATGTTGTTTTTAGCTCAAATTGATGAAAATAATTCTGCCCTAGAATATGCTTCATAATTTGGCTTTTTGCCACATGATTTCGATAACCTTGCCACATAATTTAAATAACCAAGTCGCATAATCATTGTGGTCTTGACAGTGGTAAAGCTATGCAGAGTGGTTTGGGAGCGGGCATGATGATGAATCTTATATTTCATACTAAACCATGAAATATTTCCCATATTTGATGTTACCCAATATGGGTTTCTACCACTGCATTCCATATATAAGGGAAAAAAGATATAGAAAAACATAGTTTCCTGAATGTAAACAGTCAAAAGGATGGTACAGAAGCTCTGGTCCAAAGGAGGGACAAACACAAAAAAGGAAGAAAAACACTTGAGTAAGAAGTAAGCAAAGGAGATAGACAAGAAAGCCAACCAATCATGATCAATTTATCTGACCCAAAATCCACTTCATGTATTGATATTGTAAACAATAGGTAATTTGATAACACAATACTAAAAGCTGTTTGTAGGCAAGACCTAATTGTACTTTAGCAAAGAGAAGTCTGGGAATGGAGTACAACATTCTCCGATATTTTCTGAGACTGTGATACCTACCCACAAACATCAATAAAATTGCAAACCCGATTTTCCATCTGCCTGTATGCCCGTTTGAAAACTTGTGTTTTCCAAAAGTTCTGATTTTCATGCATTAATACCTTTCTATAAATCCCACTCTCTTTCATTTGGATTTCTTCGGAACCACTTTGGTAATTTCAATAGTAAATGAGAAAATTACTTCAACTTGGGTACAAACCTGAGATTTGAGCTCTTATCTTGAAAATTGCAGATACTGGCCATGGGGCCAGCCTATGTTGTAAGTTCACGAGCTGTATCACATAAAGTGAGAACTGGAAGTGTTCATTTAAGAAAAGTCTCAACAACTAAAACAAAACGGCAAAACACAACAAAACAGTCAAAACAGAATACAACACAACAACCATACTACAATACAACAGCAACACAACATCACACAACACATCACTATCACACAAAAAAACAACACAACTAATATCCACATTTATTCTTGCCACACATTACCATCTCCACAAGTCTGTTCACAGAATACAGAGGTAAAAGGTGTTTGCAGCAAGCACTCCCTTACTTACCACTAAGGACGTGTAAGAACACCAAACAAAAGTGTTTTGAGATCCGGCCCCAGATCTTTTCTTCTCGCATAGAATTTAAATGTACTATACAACCTTATGACGAATTGTCTGAAGTGTGATTAACAACATTCCCTGTGGCTAGACACACCAGCGGAACGTCATTTGACCACGATTGTGGTTGTTGAACAGATTTTCCATGCATATCAAACTTGGCTTTTCCTTTTATCATCAAACAGACCATCTTCACCCTGCAGCCTACAGTAAACCATATCGGGTTACTGCAACACTATATTATTTGATTTATTCTGGGAAGTATTTCTAACCGCGTCACTCTTTGCCACTGGTTGGGGGGCAGCTCACCATCCTTTTGATCACCATAAAGCATGGCCCTTACCGTTTGTGTTAGCCATTGCACAACTTTGTGGTGGTCCTCCCTTTCGGTGTCCATTAAAGAGCTTTACTGCACATTGACAGAATCTTATTATTGAGTCCTAGACAGGACCCATAACGCGCCAGAGAGATATTGTTATTTTTCGATAGCAAGGCTCAGTTTAAAATGCCGCTGACCTTGTTTGTGACATTATTCTCAATTTCTGTTCAAAACTATTAACGCTAAAATGTGGGAGCCCCCTTAACTGTTCATTGCAGGCAATGGTACCTTGTTCCTCGATTGAGGATAGGAAATCACATCTATGTTCAAAAACCCTTTCCCTGCTGCCTGCAGAACACAGGACAACACCCAGTCCTTCCCTAAACACCTGAAATCTTTCTTGTGTAGCAGCACAAGTGCCTTTTCATTTTCTGCTACACATTTTCACTCGCAATTTAGTGCCAGGATACCCTTTAGGCCTGTAGTTTGCACAGAACACAGTATCAATAAATTCATTCATGGTCATCTTCAGCAGCATGGGAAGGGAGTAGGTCTAATATGGTGAGATGGTTCCCCGGGAGTTTTCATTTCTTGTGCGCATTGTTAATTTCCTTTTTTGCTTTCCGTTTTTTGCCACAAAAACAGATGTGACCTAATATGCATGCAGAAGAAGCAAGTATGGAGAATAGAAAGAGATTAGCAAAGCAAAGTCTTCTGAAGTATACATGGCCTCTGTTTTATTCACACCATATCCTTTAGTAAAGCATAACATTGTCAAAGTTTCTGTATGCAAGTTAATATTTTTCCTACATGCACAACCTTTGTTGTTTCAGTCTGTTATTCCGCATTTAAGTACGAGGCTCTGTTTGCTTGAACTTCCACCAATGTAGGATCTCTGGAAACATTAACCAAAGAATACATGAAGAAATGTTATTTATCTCTACCACTTCAGTACTACAGATTCGAACTGGCGGATTTTTCTGCCCAGTAACCCTCACATGTTCAAGAAGGTTTACTCCCAATACTTTTTTAGCAGTTTTCCAAAACATGCATAAAAGTGACGGGTAAATTGCATCAGAAGCCGTATAATTTTTTTTTATATTTCCTTATTGATTTTTACAACTTCTGAAGCGCCAAATCGCACATGCAAGCACCAAAGTACAAAGGTAAACTAGTGTGAACTATTTCAGCTAAGTAACATAATACTCAACATCTAGGAGTCGTGCACCTATACGTGCCTTGCATTGTATATTAAAAGTGTTCATACATGAGAGATTTAAACTGACATTTAAGTGTCTATAGAGGACATATGCGTGGAGACTGAGGTGGTGAGGGGACAGACATGCAGGATTTCCAATGAGAACGGACAATCATGTGATGGCGCACAAACAAATATTACTTGTATATGATAAAACCCAGCAAACATCTTCCTGCCACAGGCATGACCACCTTCCAGTGCTTTCAATCCTACACAGTACACAATTAGTGGTCAAAGTGGGGGGAAAAGTTGAGGAACTGTGGGCGGAGAATCAGGGGGCGGGAATAACCCGAAAGTTGGGTCAGAGGGCGGAGTCAGAGGTGTGGCTAGAAAGAGCAAAACATCCCACTTTTTAGTATTTGTTTGGCATTTAACTGACCAGATCCAGCTTCTAACATTATTTAATTCAATCAATGGATACACATGTTTGTTTAATATATGAGTTATTGACATAAAATACATTCACAAAGTTGGATACTTTTCCAATCACAGAGTGTCCCAAATACCCTTACAGTTGGTAGTACGAGGGCCTCTAGGCCTGGCTCGCACGGGATGCAGGGCTCGAGGCGCTGGCTTAAGGAGCAGCAGCAGCATCTCTTGTCATTGAAAGCATTGAACTTGTACAGTCCCACCTCATCCCATGCCTGTAGGGGGCCTGCATTCCCCCTTATTCAGTGCCAGAGAGATCAGAAAGCCATCGACCTTCACATCAGCACGTGGGCTAGTTCCGTTGGCTGGAGGAGGGAGTGCTTGAACCATCAGTTTGAACCATCTTTCTATCCCTTGTTCGCTGAGACCTCTCCAGTTAAAGTTACGGTTTGTACCTGGCTGTAAAATATGCGGTGTTGGTGCCTCAAGTGGTTGCCTCAACCAATCCCCATGGGATAATACAGGCCTTAGGGCCAATGTTAAAATACATCTTCCCCTTAACGCTGTTTGTGGTTATATCTCAGCCCCAGATGATGCAAGCATATTTTGTTTTTCGTAGATTTTTTTTTTACTGAACAATTTAAATTACCTTTTGAATAAATTCCTTTTTAATGAATGTTACTGTGTCTCACTGAATTTGCCTTACCAAACCCTATCACCTCTTTGATTAAGCCTACCATGAGAGAGGCAAGGGCGTAGTTAATCAATCAGAGTCCATTAGTACTGTGCCCCATGTCACAGTGGTAAACAACAGTATCCACACCTGGCACTGCCCAGTAACCACTGACTGCTTCTGGGCTGCCAAGCACCTCACAGTCACCTATGGAGAAGCGACTCGAAACCCGCAGGGGAGCGGGCCTAAAGCCTCTAATGCAGCTGATTAGGCAGTTACCAGCTCACCAAGGTTTTTTTTTTTTTTCTTCTTACAGAGTTTTATATAGCGCGAACTTGACCCGGTATCGGATATCAGAGCGCTTTACATAGCACCAGTTGTGTTACATGAAAACACATTCATTTTTTGTTAGGCAAGGTTGTTAGGCTATGGTTGAGTGTTGTTGTAGCATTTTCACTTTATTTCATTAAGTTCTATTCAGTTATTTCACAATCTTTTTCTGGACGTACATATAACTGAAAAAGTGCAGACCAGTGGCAAGTCGTTCATTCTCTCAGGTCCCACCCAACCCCTAACTTCGGAACTCACTCCTTGTGCAACTTTCTCAACTTCAGAAGCAGCAAATTTTATACAGCTCAACTTCTAGTTCTTTCCTATCAAATAAACTAAAATGGGTAGTAAAAATATAGCGAGCTCCTGCTTTACTAAATTATAGCTCCAATCTTAAAACCTACAGCTTTGCAGTTGGTAATGTCCTTTATGTGTCATTAACCTTATGTGTAACAAGTGCTCCACAAACAGCAGCGAAGTAAAGCAGAGCTGTGTCAGAGGTGCTCCACTCGCCCCATCAAGCCACCTACAGATCCTGGACGGCTCCTATTTATCACTGGATATGCAAGGATCAATGGACAGCAGCAGACCCAAAACAAACTCTGTTTCTACACCTCGTATCAACAGATGAAAGTTGAACTTGCGCTCTTCCCATTTTTCTAACACTTCCATTAGTCAATCTGCTTTTATTGTGTTAGAAAAGCTTGCACTGCTGCTTCTGCTATACCTGCCTTGCCTTTTAGTGAAGCTTAATAAACACATAATTTCTATAAGCTATTCAAAAATAATAATATATTGCCTTGTCAATGTTTATTTAAAGTATGATGTGAATAAAAAGTGCACTTCCTTAAAATAGCTGTATGGGGCTCATATTTGGTTTCAAGTGTGGATCAAGCAGTTACAATATTAGAAAATAATTAATTCACGTTCTAACATGTAATATCACAGCATCCAACTGATCTTATGAAATGCTTGACTTCTTCGGCAACCACGGATTTTATCAGTTAACACTTTGCATTTTGGGGTTTTTGAGACCGAACTTACAATGTAAAAAAAAAAAAAACGACATGTCCCAGAATGAAGTATTGTGAATGGGAAGCCAGGAATGGTTGAAGGGGTCACACGATCCTCAATCCAGCACCCTACCCCAAAGCCTCAGCCCTAGTCTCCCTCCTTGTACCAACCTACATTCTCAGTGCACTCTCTCCTTTTGCACCAGCCCCGTTGTTGCAGATGGAATTAAGTAGGCATCTAGCAATACAGAAAGAGCATGCATTCTGTGGGTGACTTTGCAGAAATATGTGTATATTCATGAGAGTTGTGTAATATTTATATGTGCAGAGTAAGAGGTGTGCTCATGTAAGTGCTGGGTGATGGTGAATAGTGTGAGCGATTGCAGCATGAGTGCTGTGACTGTAGGGTGAAAAATGTGCTGCATGAATACAATGAGAGAGGAGGGCCCACGCAAGTGTCGGATGAGAGGCCTGCGTGCAGAGTGAGAGGTGTGAGTGCAGGGTGGTGTGAGCGGTGTAAATGCAGGGTGAGTGGTGTGCCTGTGTGTGGTGCAGGGTGAGCGGCGAGAGTGAAGGGTGATCTGTGAGAGTGACAGCTGAGTGCATGTCGGGAGGAGTTAGTGCAGAGTGAGTGGTGTGTCCCTATGAGTTCCAGCAGACTAATGTCCCTGTGTGCAGGCAGGATGAACAGCGTGCCTATATATGGAGGCGGAGAGGTTTGTCGGTGTGAGTGCAGGGTGAGACGAGGAAGTGCAGGGTGAGTGGTGTAACTCCAAGATGAGTGCTGTGCTTGCTTGCGTGGTGTGGGTGCAGGGTGAGTGCTGTGCAAATGTGAGTGAAGGGTGAGCTGTGTGAGTGACAGGAATGCCTATGTGAGTGCACAGTGAGCGATGTGACAGTGTGAGAGTAGGTTAAGAGTAGTGACTGCAGGTTGAGTGATGTGACATATGATTATGGGTGCTAGTGAAAGTGCAGAGTGGTAGGAATGAATGTATGGGGAGTGATGTGCTTGTTTGAGTGAGATTGCAGAGTGAGCAGTGAAAGTGACTAGTGAGTGAAAAGTCACGAGTGCAGGGTGAGTAGTGTGCTTGTGTAAGTGCAGGGTGAAAAGCGTGAATGCATTGTGAGGGGTGTGAATACAGAGTGATCACTGAGAGTGCAGGGTGAGCGGTGTGCTCATGTTAACACAGGGTAAATAGAGGGAGAACTGCATGAGTTAAAGCGAGGGGCATGAGTGCAGTGTGGTCGCTGTGAGTGCAGGGTGAGCGGTGTGCTCATGTAAGCGTAGGGTAAGAGGAGGATGAACAGTGTGAGCACGGGGTAACAGCGTGAGTGCAGTGTGATCGCAGTGAGTGCAGGGTGAGCAAGAAAGTGAAGGGTTAGTAGTGAAAATAAGGAGTGAGTTGTCTGAATGCTGGATGCATTCCCAGACACCTGGAGCAACTCAGCATTGTACTGACAGCTGGCGTAGAGTTTCAGATGTATGTTAAACTATTGCTATCATGGCATCAGTCAGGGATGGAGGGTGGAGGAAATACATAATGTGCCGATCTTGCAAAAAACATTCAGTCTCCTGATTAGGGGTACACCAAAAGCAACCAGACCTGATCAATACGGGCACTACCTCTCAATATCTTTCCGAGAGGATATGGGAATTCATTTCATTTGTCCCACCAACAACCCTTCATTTTGTCACAGGTATTGTCTCAACTCTTTCAAGCCCGACTTATTTCAATTTAAAACAACCTTCAAATTATAAGTCACTGTGTCTATAACAAATACCCTCCACTTAAACAGGTGGATAAGAAACAAAAATTTGTGAAAAAACGAGATAGTACCTCACGTGCGCTACACCATAGGAGCTTGCTGGTTGGTTCTCACCAGTTGTGCCCACGTTTCTCATCATCGGTAGCTATCTCGCTTGAAAAAAATAGGTGTCCAGAAAAAACAGTGAAAAGAATGTGTTTCGTGTATACCACAAACACCAACCAACCCCGTGAAGTTTAAAATTGAGATAGGCCCAAGCGCTAGGTGCCAACTTTATTCACAACTCATGGGCCTATTCAAAGTAAAAACAAACTGCATGCTTGCAGACCAATTAATGATGGACATGTTTCATTGCCTATTTAGCTTAGTGGCAATTTCGTCAGGGCAAGAGGTCTTACTCCACCTTTCTGGACCCTTTTCTTATATGCACAGTGATGGGTAGCAGCCAAGGCCCCTCGTACCAGCTATCCACCTCATCAACAGGAACTCAATTCTACAGTGAGCCCTTTCTCAGGAGACCCTTATGTTGTCCTGATTCGCATGTGCAGACGGACGAGCGTTGTCCTGATTAGGGGTGCCAGCTGATCAGATTTCTACCTGCACCACCGGTACTTTGATGTCCCACCCAGTGCAAAATCACCTCAGGCTGATTTTTTTAGCACTTATCTGTGCATACTTCAAACAGCAAATATAAATAGAAAGCACTTTTAAATGTGTTCTAGGGCTGCAAATAATGATCTATGACTAACAATTAAAGGAAACAAAGATAGAAAAGTAATGTTACAAATGAATGCATACCATTTTATTTACAGTCCTATTTAGTGTCAAGGTGAGGCCTTTGCAGACTCATTAAACAACAAACGGTGGTATTTTTTTTTTGGGAAGGTGACATCCCTATCTGAGATGCCTTTTCACTAATTGTATTCTCCCACTGTTGTAGTAAAAATAAAATACAAATGTAAGGAATAGGCAGAGTGGGGCCCCAGGGGGTACTGGAGCAGTGAAAGAAAAAACAAAGCCTCTTCAACCAGTTCACAAAAGGCATGTAATGTTCTTTTAAAGACCTGTGAAAAACTCGGGTGTGGTGGAGATAAGACTCCAGACACTGCCCAGCCGATGCCACAGCAGCTCGAGCTGCAGCAGCCTGGCCTGGGGAGGTGGGGGGAACAGAGGGGGAAGAGGAAGAGGTTGTGGTGACTTCTGAGTCCATCCTCGAGACTTGAATGATCATGTAATTATTCTTACCATTCAGACCATTCCTGCCGCCCTGGGACGCATTTTTAAAATAAAAAAGTAGGGGAACGGATTGTGATCAATTTAAAAAGTAGGGGCACGCCGTGCCCTTCCGATCCTGCCCACTTCGACCACTGTACCCAATACACCCTTCACACACTTCCCATGTAATATGCTAGAGAGAGTCCCAAGACAGCCCCTACCTCCCAGCTTCCTGACTAACCGTGTTCCCTACAAGCAGATCCTTCAACCCCCCTGTGGAGGTCTGCTACACCTTCACAGTGGTGGTCTTCCGCCAGTTTTTGCTTTCCACTTTAAGAGGTATGTTTTCGAGATTGTACCGGCCAGACCCCGGGATACCTTTTTTGAGAGTAGAGTGAGTGTATCTGCCACCTCCTTCATCCATGTGTACAGGTCTTTAAGCCAGTATTTAATGTACAGGGAGAGGGACTTCCAAGACATTGCAGTTTGGGATTTAAACAGGACCCGCACCAGATCCACGAATCGGAGTGTATACTTGTCTTTCTTTAGCCATTATGCTCAACTGGCAAAGAGTACGGTGCATCAAAATCATTATTACTTCCATGAATGTTGCCTATTTTTGCACTAAACACAGACAGGATCACACCATGGGAAAAAGTCAGCATCAGGCTGCCTGCATTTTGAGTAGTCCGATGATGCCTGAGGGAACATGTGGTGTATGCGTCGTGGGATGAGGTAGGCCTGTTGGAGATAGATGAGTTGTGTGAACATTAGTCTACAACTTCATGGCACTTGTTTAGTGTACTCCAGTACTTCCATTTATTGCTTATCCAACATCCCCATGTTTTCTGGCAGAGGAGTTTGGAAACACAAATATGCAATTACTGCTCTGTTTCTGAGCTTTGCTGTAAGCAAGACGTGCATTAACTCAAGGACATTTCATATTAATATATATACTCAAGACACCAAAAAGAAGGGGACTGACTCCTCCTGTGCTGGCTCAGTGCAGAGAATGTCATCATAATACGGCACCAGAAACACTTTCTCTTTCTACTAGCTTGAAAGGAAAATTTTTTGTGGCAAATTCTAAAGTCCTAAATGCAGATTGAAGAAACAGCCTTTAACATTGATGTCTATGAAAGCTGAAGTTATCCTATGAGGAATGGTTAAGTGTCGCAAAAAACAACATTTTACAGTGGCTTTTTTCATGTGAGTATAGTTAAATGTAGACTGACTCAGGTTTTGTGTTTGCATCGTTTTATTTATTTTGCTTTGTTTTTGACCAGTGGCACATATTTAATGCTTCCCATGAATATGTTAATTTTAACCCTCTAAGTGGTAAGGCTATTCTCACCAGTAGTGAGACATCTTTCTGTCTGGCTTGATAGTGCAGCTGTTGTCAGACCTTTCATAATCTAAAAGAGCTTTCTAGTTTATTATGGAGAGTTTTGCCAACAGTGAGTTTGTACATATTTGAAATTTTATAATTGTATGCATGATGGTTACTAGCATTTAGGTACTTCGGTAAGCCTGTTTTGGTTTTGTGGCTAACCGTATTGGTTGATTGGGAAGCATTATTTCAGATTTCATAGGTTACATATGTTTACTGTGAAAAGTTATGAGAAAGCCAGTAAGTCTGACGTAATTATTGTGAAAATCATTAAAAGCAATATGATTTTAATGATAGAGTCTTATTACACTGTGGTCAAAGTCTGCAAACAGGTGTTTTGTTAAATGGAATATCACAGATTACCATTGTAGGTAAGGGGGTTGGGTGTTGGCGACCTATTAATACACTCTGGTGATAGAAGATTTACAATGTGATAATCCTTATTAGGTATGGATCTTATTTGGACTTAGTATCTGTAATTTTGCACATATTTTTAATTTTATCACTTTGGACCTGATGGTTGCCTTGATGGAATACTCATTACCAACACAATAGGTCTAAGTTGGTTATGATGAGAAGCCAATGGCAAAGTATATAGGACTGATTGTTTCACTGGGGAAAGTGATGCCAGATGCCAGAAGTAACTATAACTCAGGTCTCTACCAGGCACATGTCTATATATCTATATATCTCATAATAGATGTGAGTCACCCTCATTATCCATATACACGCTGGTTGTTTTCTCACATTGACATTGTGCTGTGTAGCTCACTTCTATTGTGGCAAAAACCAACTACTGAAGTTACATTGAGGTTACGGACACTGTAATTATGACCCAATAACGTAGAATGAAACACACGCTGGTATGATGGCATGCTTTCAAAGCGATTCTATGCAGAATGGACAGTCCACTTTTACTAACTGCGATCTGGCCTCCGTTGAGAATAAGGCATGCCTGATTTAAAAACATTCAGTGGATCTGGTTACCAGCCTTTTTTGGGGCAGGACCGGGGACGAAGAGGTCGGAGAAGAGGCAACAAGGGTCGACCTCAAGAGACCCGCCAAGAGCACCAGAGACCTCAGGTACAATGGGACCCGTCTCTAGAACAACGCATAACTAGGAGTATGACGAGCGCATCAACAAGCGGAGCGATGACCTAACAGTTAATCTAAGTAGTAGACACTTGACCACTCTTGAAACCATGGTTTTGGATAAGGTTTTGGGTTTTGTGCCTACCTACATGGGTGACGACTTCAGAACACACCAAGAATTATCTGAATTCTTTCGGAAAAATACGTTTATCTTTTTTCTTTGATAAACAGAACAAAATAATTCCTGAGACCCCGCCAATACTGGTTTAAAAAACAAGTCCAAATTCCTTCCTTCTCTCCAAAAAGTGCCATTAGAGGCAGCTACCTTTGAAAAGGCAGTTCTCAAGGATTTTGTAACCTATAAGGGTCAAGCCAGACAACCGTTTTGCAATCTGACGAAAGAAGAGGATTTATGTTTACACAGACTAGGATCTGACCCGGCGATTGTACTGAAGCCCGCAGATAAAGGAGGGGCTACTGTGATTCTGGACACCTTAACGTATTGCACTGAGTGTCTTTGACAACTAAGTGACACAAAATATTACAAACCTATTCAACGCGACCCCACGCCAAGATTGTAAAGAGAAATCAATGCACTTGTACAGAGAGAAAAAGAATTGGGCTGGATCACCAATGGTGAAGCTGACTTTCTTATTTAAACACATCCCAGAATTCCAGCTTTTTATGTCTTAACCAAGACCCACAAAACTCAGAGACCCCCATGGTAAAACCTATTGTCTCCGGCATTGGTTCCATACTAGAACCTTTATCCCAATTTGTGGATTGTTTTCTTAGAGCACTAGTGGCGGAGATGCCCTCGCACTTGCAGGACACTAAGTGCATCCTGTCCTTCCTGACCACAGTTCAGTTTGACCTGGTAAAACTTTTTTTGGTCTCATACGATGTGGAAGCGTTATATACAAATATTCCGCAAGATGACACCTTACAAACCATTGAGTACTTGCTGGAACCACATCCACAGGATGGTCTGACCCCCACATCTTTTGTTATGGAGTGTGCGTATTTCACCATGAAAGAAAATGTATTTTCCTTTAAAGACCAAGGGCTAGATGCATCAACAATCCATTTTGCGATTTCCTAATTGCGTATTCATGCGATTCGCAATTAGAAAATCGCAAAATGGAATGCATGAAAGTGTGTTTAACACTTTCTGCGATTCCTAGGGGATCGCAAATGGCCTACCTCATGAATATTAATGAGGTAGGTCGCAATTTGCGACCCCCTAGGAATCGCAAAAATCACGGGGATGGTGGCCTGCTGGGGCCAGCAGACCACCATGTCCGTGATTGCTTTTAAATAAAGCAATCTTTTTTTTTTTGCAAAGCAGCCCGTTTTCCTCAAAGGAAAACGGGATGCTTTACAAAAGAGAAAATGAAAACTTTTCCTTTCATTTTATAGGAGCAGGCAGTGGTCCGTCGGACCACTGCCTGCTCTTAGAAAATGCATTTACAGACATTCACAAAGGGGAAGGGGTCCCTTGGGGACCCCTTCCCATTTGCGAAATTGGTTACCACCTACTTGAAGTAGGTGGTGAAATGCGAATGTTTTGCGACCGCATTTCGGTTGCAAAACATTCATGCATACCTATGCGATTCGGTATTAGGAAGGGACGCCCTAAACACGCCCCTTCCTAATAGCGAATCGCAAACCCATTTTGCGATTCGGTAACATGTTACCGAATCGCAAAATAGGGTTTGCTGCATCAGAAGAGCATTTTTTTGCGTTCGCAAACGGCCGATTCTGCGAATCAGCCGTTTGCAAAGGCAAAAAATGCTCGATGCATCTGGCCCTAACTTTATTGGAAAGTGACCAGCACATCCATGGGCAATACCTGTGCCCCAAGTATGGCCAATCTATACATACACTGGTTTGAAAGTACTCACATCTACCCAACGGACAACCCCTTCCAGTTGAACCTGAAGTTGTGGAAGAGATATATTGATGATATCTTGGTCACCTGGGAGGGTGACCAAGGGTCTTTGGGGGTGTTCTCTGGATGGCTTAACACATTGAACATCCATCTGAGGCTCACCTGTGCGTACAGTAAGAAACAACTTCCTTTTCTTGACCTCAATCTGTACCCCAAAGAAGGCAGCATTTACACTGAACTGTATCAGAAACCGATGGCTCGCAATTCATTGCTCAGCTTCGCCAGTTCCACAGCCCTACAGGATAACCTCCCGGTAGGACAATTCCTTCATCTGAGAAGAAACTGTACAGAAATGGCCAAGTACAAAGAACATGCCAGCAACCTTAGTGAGAACCTTCTGGCACGACAGTATCTGAAAGATCTTATTAGGAGAGCCTCCAAACGGGCACGGAACAACATCCGTGAGCCTCTGCTGGAAACATATTCTAAACCTAAGATGGAAAGACTGATCTGGGTCAGCATGTTCAGCCATTTGATGGATATAGTCAAAAAAGCGATTAATAAAAACTGGCACATCCTTAATAAGGGTGACTAATATTGTGATAAACCTCTCTTTGCACTGAAACGTAGCAGCAATCTGGGCAATATTCTGGTTCACACGCTGACCCCATACTTCTGACACTACATGAGCACTATGGACTGGGGAACCTGTCAAGGGTCACTTCCCATGTGGCTCTTGTGTTGCTTGTCATTTCACCCAATGCATGAAACAGCTGGACCTGGGCTTGAAAACACCTTGGGTCCTATCCAGCCACACAAATTGCAACTCCGAAGGGCTAATATATTTGATCAGATGCCCTTGTGACCTACTTATGTGGGCATGACAACCCAGAAGGTCAAGACAAGAATTATCGAACACAGAAGTTCGGTAAAAGGCAAAAAAAAATCAAACACTAAATTAACAAGACAATTCTTGGATGCTGGATATACTGAGGATGACATTAGGTGGGTGGTTTTAGATAAACCTTATTATTGCAGAGCGATGGGCCCACTAGATAAAGTTCTCTTCCATAGGGAACAGGGTTGGGTGTTTAGACTGGGCAGCCATCTGAGTGGTCTCAATGATGATATCCCTTGGTGTTCTTTGTAGGACAGAAATGTACTTGCTACACCTAGCAAAAGTAATGAGATTTATATATATGTCACACAACATATCTTGTTTGTTGATACATGTATATATATTGTTAGTGCGTCATCACTGTTCTACTGTGTCCATGCAACATAACCATTGATCTTATGATTATATATGGGCTGGGTCTAGTCCTTATTGACACCATAATGGATTCCATTTCCTTCTATCTAGTTTTACTCTATGTCAGGATGCGGTATACACCGTTCACACTATCTTTACCTAAAAAATAGCAAGCCAGAGGCTGTTGTGAGAGCTGGCGGTTGATATCGCTAGCGGGAACTACTATTCCCATGAACACCCTGTTTCAACTTCCGGTTTTGAGGGCAAAGGTTAAAAGAAGTCCCCGAGCCTCGCATGTTACTCCCGCCAGATATCTCCATCGCGTTTATGATACGCAACATATAAGGTGAGCGATACTGCTCATCTATAAGCAGGTACACAGCTGATAATGAGGCACTTGTTGAAGTGTTATTGGCCCAGAGTTCGGTACGAGGTCTATTTTGATTTGTGGTTGTGTTTACCCTGTACCGGACGCTTTTTGAGATGTGTCGCTGTGCACTTATATATAAATAAAACGCTCCACACAGCTTGTATACGCATGATATTGAGATACCGTATTTGGCTATTGTAGCCTCTACCCATGTATCTTTATATCTTCAATATGTTGCATCGTAAATAGTAAGGGCCCCACTGAGCTGTCCATACCTAGTAGTGCTGAGAAGCACTGTAACTTTTTCTTGTCATTTTTGTTTCCTCATTGTCTTAAAAGACGTGACGGTTGTAACTACATGGTGTTTCAGTGGCTCCATGTTGATATTATAGGGGCAAATGATCTCCGGAACAATTGTGTTTAGCAAGACTGGGATAATGACATGATCCACATGTCTATGTCGGCCGCTCCTAGTTGTCCTCATGGGGTGGTCTTACTCTGTTACATAAGGATATAGCCAGACTGGGATAATGACATGGTCCCTTGGCTGTAAATTTCGTTTTTCTTTCTATTCTTTCCTTCCTACCCGATCACACTTACCACAGAGACAAACTATGAGTCCTTGGGTATGGGGGGGGTGGGGGTGGTATATCACCCTTGGTATGGTGCTTTTTGATTTTAATTTTATTTGTATTTCTTCATATATTTTTTCAATGAATGCTCACCTAGAGTTCTACTTGCAGGGAGAATCTGTTGACAGTCGAGTCGATCCTTGCCTACATAATTATGATGAGGTAATGTTATATGCTCAATGGGAGCACCCAACACACAGTTTGCAGTGGTGGTGGTGGACACTGGTGTTGTACATTGAATATGAGGCATTATGTAAAAACATTTTTTACTTTTTTGTTATGTCTCTTACAGTGCCATCTGGCCCATTCAAGATGCTGGTGCTACATGTACAGCTTGTCAGCTGATTGTATGGCCTAATTATACTACTTTTATTATTATATTTTTACACATTATATACAGCAGAGTGACTTACAACTTTGGTCCTGAGGAATGTCTTGAACTATACAGTCATATACGGCAGAAACATGTTGACCACAAGATAGGGTAATATCCATATCCCTATTTCACTACGCTTTTAATTTCTATCCATTGGGGCATTCGAATAAAGTTTTTCACCACCCATGAGATAGTTTTACTCACTTTTTCTTTTGCACTCTGCCCCTCACTCTGCCCCCATTGGTAGTAGTACTACACGTGCTATAGAACATCCCTGCTCCTTTCCTATGGGAGAGTCGTAGCCCACACTGGGTACCTTGCGGTCCCAGTTTGCGGAGGGGACCCTATGGTGAAGCATGTCACCCTAGGGTGAGTGAGGGTTCTCGTCCGAACAAAAGCAGTGCTCCACATTCTGCTACATTTCTTTACTTTTTTACCCCCGTACATAGTGTGAGTTGATTTAAAAACATGCCATGTGATATTACTTGTACTATGAGCATTGAGAAAGGCAATTCATTTTGCCGAAACGCGTCTGCTTGACCAATACAATGGATACTGCAAACCCATAGAATGCTCCGTGATGTTTCCTTGTGGGAACTTTGCTTTGGATTTAGTGTGTGAGCACCACTCTCATGACGGAGGCACCTGTTTTTAAAGTTGTTCGGCGGTTCAAGTGGCATTTGGATTTCTTGTTTGCAATAACCTCCAGAACCACCGCAGCCAGGAGGAGATGTCATACCTGCTGAAAGAATATCAGAACATTACTAAATGTAACAGTAAGGGTCACTTACTTCTTTGTGGAAATTTTGCTTTGGATACATATATATATATATATATAATTTATATATATATATATATATATATATATATATATATATACATACATATGTATATATATATATTTATTTATACATAAATACACATATATATACATATGTATATATATATAGAGAGAGATAGATATAGATATATAGATTAGACCTGGCATCTTTTGGGGTGGTTTCCCCTGTCTTTTTGCTTCTGGCCTACTGTTTTTGATTGTGTGCTGGACTTAATTTTTGCTGGTGTTTAGACTTTGGACACTTTACCACTGCTGACCAGTGATAAAGTGCATGTGCTCTGTGCTCTAAAATGTAATGGCATTTGGTTTCTCCATGATTGCCATATTTGATTTACTAGTAAGTCCTTCATACAGTACACTACATGTGCCCAGGGCCTATTAACCAAATGCTACTAGTGGGCCTGCAGCACTGATTATGTCACCCACATGAGTAGCACTCCAAACGTGTCTCAGGCCTGCCACTGCAGAGCTTGCGTGTGCAGTTTTTAACTGCCATGATGACCTGGCAAGTACTCCTACTTGCTGGGCTTAAAGCTTCCTTTTTACTACATGTAAGGCACCCCTAAGATAGGCTCTAGTTAGCCCCAGGAGCTGTTTATTTAAAAGGTGGGACATGTGCTTTTAAGTTTTACATGTCCTGGTGGTGAAAACATGCTAATGTCGCTTTTCACTACAGCAAGATCTTTCTCTCCCATAGGTTAGCATTGGAGCTGCCCTGTAGCATTTTACCCAAGTATCTTTCCATTAGGAGCTGACAGAAAATTGGAGTGTGGTGTCTCTGGACTCACAATTTAAAAACACATCTTTTAGTGAAGTGGGTTCTTAAATTGAAGGTCTGAAAGTGCCACTTTTAGAAAGTTGGCATTTTCTTACTTTAACCATTGGGTGCCTCTGCCGGTCCCTAGAATACACGTCTGGGTTGGATGACAGTTGGGCTTTGTGAATTAACTCTAGAGAGTCGCGCACAAAGGAAGCTGAGGTGTGCCCTGCATATCCCGATGGCCCATCACCAGACTGATGGGTCTTCCTGAGCTAGAGGGGTGAGAGGAGTTGACACTTGCACCTGAGCAGGGCTGTGCTGGTCCCCACACAAAGAACTGCATACCACCCTGTAGTGTGTCTGAAGCCAGGGCCAGGAAGGGTAGGGTCTTGTGCACTACAAAGACCTTTCTTTGAAGTCTCCCTACTTCAAAGACCAAAATGGGTATAAGTATTGGACCTCTGACACCATAACAGTAGAAACAAACACTTCTGGACTAGGGACCTTCTGCAGGAAGAAGAGCTGTTGGACTGGCAGGAGGGACTGCCACTTTGCTACTTGCTTTGCTGTGCTGGCATGCTGTCTAATGCTTCTTGCCTGGAAGTGAGAGGACTAGACTTTGCTCTCTGTATCCAGCTTTCTAAAGTTTCTCCAAGGGCTTGAGTTGAGCTTGCCTCCTGTTGGAAGTCTCAGGTCCATCAAAGACTTCAGCTGCATCTTGCTACCAGCACCCGGGCTCCTCTGCAGTGAGCCCTGACCTGCCAAGTGATGCCAAACCCAGTCCTGGACCCTTTGGAGGTGATTCTGGTGCTGCAACCAAGTAATCAATGCCTGGACTCCAAGCATTACTTCGGAACTGGCGCATCACTGCAAAATCTATGCATCGCCACTGCCTGCATCAAAGTAGTGGCCCCCGGTCGCTGACTGCACAACGGAATGATGACAACTGTGCTGCAGCACCTCCGAAGTACTGCTGCTGCATGAGTCTTGAGCACTGCTTCACCGGAGTCCGTGATGCACCACTCTGACTCCGATGCAGCACCTGCGGCCTGGTGATTCGACATCAACGCTGTTGAATCGATGCACCGCGCTGTGACATCGACAAATCATCGACACTGTGTTGCCTTCGGGACCCATGGTCTCACGCCTGCAACCGAAACATCACCTCCCCCGTTCCCCACATTGTTCCCGGGCCTTAGCGGATCAGCAACCCTGCACCACCTCCAGGAACCGACACATCACATTGCTACAGTGACGCCTCACCTCCTTTACGCAAATGCATCATCACAGAGCGTCAACGTGCCAGCATAGCAGTAAGGAACCAACGCATCACTTGCCTTCGCGATGACTCCCCTCCTCTGTGCATCGCACCGTCTTTGACTTTGTGACACATCCAAGGTAATGTACTGGGGTCCGTGTGACTCCTGATTCATATATTGACTTGTGTATGTCGTATTTTTATCAGTCTGGTCTTGTTTTACTCAGATTAATATTTGCAATTTTTCTAAACTGGCGTGGAGTACAATTGTGGTATTTTCACTGGGTTACTGTGTGTTTGTGGGCAGAAATACTTTACACATTGCCTCTTTAACTTAGCCTGACTACTCTGTGCCAAGCTACCCGAGGGTGAGAACAGGTTAACTTAGTGTGTACTACACTTACCCTGACTAGAGAGTGGGTCCCGACTTGGACAGGGTACAAACCACTGCCAACTAGAGACCCCATTTCTAACAAAATGTATCGGTATATAGATAGATAGATAGATAGGTGTGTGTGTGTGTGTGTGTGTGTGTGTATATATACACACACATACTGGAAATAAGAAGAGGAGAAAGATCAGAAAAATGCTGTCAATCACACGGAAATAAAGCCAATGCAATAGATCCAATGGCTGAGGCACCCTATTGGCATCCATGATTTCATTCACCATGGGAAAATCGGGCTGCCACTTCACTTTCTGCCCCTATTGCCTTGTGAGTGATGTAATTTTACTGATCATGTGCACAGCCACCGGAAATTGAGTGCGCTTCAGTGTCAGGACTGGTTGGCCAGTCCTCTACTTTCCATTTTTTTCCTCTCATTTTATTCCTTCTCATTTTTTTTATTATTGTCTTTATTTTTAAACCATACTACAGCACCCCAGAGAGTGCTAACAGGCTGCTTGCTTGCCGTTCATTTCATCTGCAGCATGCCGCTTCCCACAAAACCACAACCTCAAGACCAGGCCATCATCATGGAATGGTATTGTCCATAGTTTTACTGTCGTTCCATTACAAGATGGCCAGTACATTGATTCTAAACATGGTGGCCATGCTGGAACTTAAAAACAAAGAAACAGCATGTACAATGCCATTCATTGCATGACAACCACCTCCTGCTGGGTTTAATTTAATTTGTTATTACAAACATATGGCTTGTTTAGCCAGCAGCATGTTTTCATCTTACATATGTTACTGAGTTTGTATGTGAGTTTATTGTGGTTGTGTAAATGGATAAATGCTAGAATGAGTCACTGGGTTTATAAATAGGCGCATGAGTGCTAAAATGAGTGACAGTGCTTGTATGATGACTTATTGAATGCCTAAACCCATCATTGACTGGTGCGGCACTTTTATTTAAAAGCCAGACCTATTGCCATTGGCAATGTTTACTTGATGTTTCAGGCAGTTCACACTTAAGCTTTCATAATTATTTTTTACCCGAAAGATACCCTGTCAAAATGTGCCTTCTTTTTTTCTCACATGCTGGGATTCTAAAATAATGTATAGTTTATTGGTTTATCTGGGGGAACTGAGAAAACAGCCAAAATGTAGTACATTTTTTATCTTTGTTTATGGAAAAATGGAAAACATGTGCTGTGAATTGCATCAATTAATATTTTTCAGTGCTAATATCACCCTCTTCCTAGCTTTCAGTAATTCATAGAGTTGTAAAACAATAACGTTTTTTCCCAACACTTTTTGCAATTCTATTCTAGTGGTAGTCAAGTTTTCCAATTTTTGTGGTTTCTATCTATTTTCAGTTTGTGATAAAAACAGGGGTGAAAACCATGACTGAATCAAAAAATGCTATACATTTCTTAAAAAACTAATTCTGAATTGAGGAAGAGATCATTTGTGTAGATCATTCATGCTTTTCTCCCAAAAAGAATCATTAAAATAAAAAACTAATGAAAGCAAGTTGGGAAAAATAGAACTTGATGGCAATGTTTTCATCTGTAATTTTTTGCACCGATGGCTGATCTACATAAGTAATATACCAATATGTTTGCCAGAGTCTAGTAGTTGCAGGGATTTACAGTGTTTTTGGGTTGTCAAAAAACATGTGATATCTAGAGCCACCAACTGAGCTGCAGCTTATAATGATTTTTTACTGTGCATTCACACTTCATCAAATCATACAGTAAAATCTAATACATGTAAAATGGGTATAAAGAAAACATATACATTTTTTAAATATGTCAAAGAAAATGGGTTTAAAAAAAGTGATTATTTGTCTATAAGTCTGAATTTTGGATTGTCCGTGATATCATATGATATCCTGTGATTAAGAGGGAATTTTGTAAAATGTACATTGGCTTGCATTTGTATGCCAAAAAAGGAGAGAAATGTAATTGATAATAACAAATGTTGTACTGATTCTATCACCTATAACAAGGAAAGGACCCAAAACATAACAGGCAAACATCAAGATTTCTTCTTTGAATTTCACTGATTTTGGAGATGTGGGTAGCTGCACTACTTGGTTCGACTGCACCCAGGGAAAACTACCAACCCCGCATTTCTGAAAGATAGACACCCAGGGGAGTCCAGATTTGTATTACTTTTCTGGATCCCATTACATTTTTCTACCCAGAATACCCTGCAAGCATCAAACTTTATTAAAAATCACAGATTATCTTCACATTTCTGTTATGAAAAGTTCTGGAATCTATGGGTATCTACAAAGGTTCTATCACCCAGCATTTCTACACTTCTCCTGATAAAATCAATACTCCACTTGTGGTGGTGGGCCTCTAACCCACAACTGCAACCAGTCAAAAATTGAAGTATGTGAAATCAATGTGGAGGCAATAAGGTTCCTTTGATTGCAGTTTTAATCCGTTCCTATAACATGCGTCAGGGAAATGCAGGGAGGCAGTTTTCAATCAGAATAAATGTGGGAATGAATAATAAGATTTTGGCAATTAGCTGGTAGTGCTTGAATTTTCTGTCTGACAAAAATAGTTTTTTGATCCATACTTTGACTTTGCAGGGCATTCTTGGTAAGAAAATGTGCTTGGGTCACTGTAAAACACACTAACGCAGATCCCACTGTGTCCCTAGGTTCAGTAATGCCCAGGGTAGATGGGGTTCTTTGGTTTCCAGCTGACCCAGAGCCAAATAGTGTAGCCATTCACTGTAGCAAGTGAGATGAAATTGTGATCTTTTTTTGGATGTAGTTTTGACATGTGGGCTATCAGACTTGAGGTAAACCCCCATTCTGATTCCCTCTGGTGGTCAGAAATACCGTCTGGTGCTCAGGGCGAAGGTCCAATGCCAAGATGGTCCAGACCTCCATCTCATTCATTTTCCCACCTTTTCCCCCTGGTAGTTTGGGTGGGCAGATTGGGGTGTTTAGCACCTAACTGCCCTTCTCAGGGAGGTCAGAAAGCCTGCCATTAGGGAAAAATGCGAGGAAGTGAATAGAAATCAGGGTTTACCCATACTGGCACTGCACTGCAGCCAACACCTGGGCACCAGACAGTCTTTTGGCCACTAGGAGAGGCAAAATGGGGGGCTAACCCCCTCTGTGCTGGCCCATATGTCAAAACTACGCCCAAAAGAATCAAAATGTCCTTTCACTTGCCAAGAGGTTGTCTGCAGTATTTGCGATCTAGGCCCCGGAGTGGGCAGAAAGACTGTTGGGGCTTAATGGGTGAGGGTGAAGCCCGATGCCAGTATGTGCCTGCCCCTACCCCATTGTGTTTTAAAAAAAGAAAATCTATCCTTTCTTTTACTAGTTTGTCTCTGAATTCGGTGTATGTATCCATTTTTTTAAATAAGGATCAGTCTGTGTCTTAAAGGGCATGGTATTTGGCAGGATGCTCAGTCATTTCTTCCTCCATATGACTCTCATTTCCAAAGTACTCGCAGATTGGTATTTGTGTGTCGTTGATTGTGCCTGTCCTCTCAACCTGATCCTTGTGGTCCCTAGAATCCATGTTTGGCCCCTCAGTATGAAACTCAGCAATGCACTAATATCAATCCGCTGCTTGGTTATGCATGCTTGGAGGGTCGTACATGTAAAGGAAGAGTGCTGTGTATATAAACTGCAGCACTTCAGAAGCTCTTGTGCCTTTGCTGCCGAATGTACTGTGCATCACTCAGTGGATTCACCATTCTACTCCAAAAGCTGATCCTCTATAATTGGTGCCTCACCCTGCTCCGTTCTTGACATGCTTGTTCTTTTTAGTTGTGTGTTACATTACAAATACACTATTTGCATCCTCCGCTTCTATGTAGCCTCATTCTGCTTCTTCTAAGGTAGGGAGCCCCAAGCTTCAGCTCCTTTATCATGCTAGCCATCTGAATCCACTGAGCATTGCTGTTTTCTGCACACACATAAGTACCCACAAAAAATCTTAAGAACATCACATTTCGGATTTTCATAAATGTTATATTTGATTATGAATATGCTCGTGCCACTTTTCTTTACCCTAGTCATTATGTACAAAGACTGATACATGGTGTGTGTGTGTGTGTGCGTGTGTTTAGGTGAACAGATACGTGCAGTGTTTAACAGTAAGTAAAGCAGATACAAATTAACAATTAGAAACACGATTATGGGCTTTAGGATTTTGTTCACCTTATCCTGACCTTGACAATTCTATGTGCATAGATGATTCACATCCCTCTGAAAGTCCTTGCATTTCATTATGAATCATTTGTGGTTTTAATCCGGGCTGTGGTTTATGTTTTTGTTGCCTTTTCATTGAAGGAAAGTTGAATCAATTTAAGCACCAGTTCCTGTCATTCAACAACAAAAGAGAACTGTTGCCTATCACAGCTACTCTCAGACAGGAAGAGGCTAGGCTCCACCTCATCTGTCCCATCCTCGGGAGAAATGATAAAGTCATATTGTGAACGAAAATTGTGTAATAGGTCCAGCTTGAATTTCTCTGGATCCTTCATTTGACAGCTTATTGATTTATTTTTTTGCATTTCACTACGCGTTGTCCTTTCTGAAAGAAACAATACTCTCGAATAAAGACAACTTTCTCTTCCTTACTCCTCTGGGGCAGTTGTCAACATGTGCAATGACATGCTTTCAAAATGAGTTTTCTGTGTTTTTATTGTACACAGATTATTTAGATTCCACATAACCCTTTGTGATATGCACTCATAATTCAGAATTTTCTGAGCTTGAGCTGGGTGAAGCATTTGTGGATTTTCATGTAATTTCATGCAATTGTCAGTAGCATGTATACACGTTGTTGATTGTCACAGTGGATGATATCTGTGATATGGATATTTTTTAATACTTTGCTTGGTTCTTGACCTGAACATATTCATAAAGGGTCCACACAGCAGTGCATGTATCTGAAATTGCAATATTTCTTATAAAGTGGACAAAAAGTCGTCCCTGTCCTTTCTCAGATACTGTGACGGCCTTTCCAGCGCCCTCGTTTACCCTACGTTACCTATCCACATCTGCAGAGGGGACCTTGTTTTCTTCTTACAGTAGCACGCTATGAATATTTTGGCTGCTACTAGTAATTGAAACACCAGCTTCCATTCTTTACCCATACAAGAATCTGGCCCGCCCGTCTTACTGCTACAATTATTGGAGCTGCATAACTGGTAGTAAAAAATCCCATTTTATGATTAGTGGTTGCTAACAACTTCAATAGCTCAGCGCTAAAGGCCAGCCACACCAAATGTGTGTCAGAGACTCTGTTGTCCACATCCCCTCCAGCACACATCAGATGTTCCAGGGAACATCTTAACTTAATCCATGCGTCACTGGTATTTCCTCCCAGGTCGTTCATCCCACTAAGTCATGTATTTCCGCTAAATTATGGTCAGGGTCAGTGTAAGGTCGAGTTCATACCTCTAGTGTCTGAAAATTGTGTGGGTCATCTTTTTACATTGCATTTTTCTTCCAAGTCACAGCATCTCTACTTACTGGCTGAAGAGCCGGGTGGCTCATCTATTGGTTTCTGAACCCTTTGTCTTTGGATACACCAAACTTTTTTGCAGTTGTCATAGGACCTAATTTGTCCATTGTAACAGAGATTACCCAAAGTTCTGCATTCTCTGTTCCTCCATGTTTTGAATGCTGCTTTATTGGTCGTGGGTGGGAAGAAACGATTGAAATGAATAGGTATGTATGTGGTGGGTGAGTTGTGAAGTGTCAAGTTCTGACCATTGAGTCCAAGACTTTGAGCAGTGTGCTTGTGATTTCCCTGCAAAATAACCTCAGTGGTCAGAGCCCCTTGGGTATTCATATTATATACCATAGACTACTGCCCACTATTGCTTGATCCATGTGAGGCCAGTGTTTGTAGATGGCTCTTTGGGAGTCCATTCCCCAAGAAAACATAGTTGGCATCCTTGTAATATTCTTGTACATCAGAGAAGCCCAGTCCTCCCTTCTGCACTGGGGGCTTTCGTAATTTTAGAGAAGAGCCTTGGGGGTCTTTCCTGTCGCATGAAATTCATCATTTGTCTTTGTAGAGCCATAAAGTCCTCTTTTGCAATCCTTATCAGTGCTATTTGGAACACGGACAGTAATTAGGGAATAACATTCATTTTAAACACAGACACTCTTCTCATCCAGGACAGGTAGAAAGATTTCGACCATCTAGGGGCAGAGCTACAAGAAACTAACACAGCGCGGTGCCGCAAGTCATTTTGCTGCGCCGCTCTGCGTTAGTTTCGAAGCACAGGGATGCGACATATTTACAACAATATGTTCCATCTCTGTGCTTCCCCCTGCGCTGGTGCACAAACTGCTGCCATGCGCCGGCGCAGGCACCCTTGCACCATGGTGCAAAGATGCCTGCGTCGTGGGGAGATTGTTTTTGTGCAGGAAGGGGCACCTTCCTGCACAAAAACAATCAATTGAGGTGATTTCCTCTTCCAATGTGTGCTGTAGAATGCAGCACGCATTGAAAGAGGAAAAAAACGAGGAGAAAGGAAAACACTTCTCCTCGTTGCACCTCGCTACGCCACCCCTTGGGTGGCGTAGCATTCTGGCGCATTTCCAGATTTACGATTTCTCGTAAATCTGGAAATGCATCAGTGGACATGGGTGTTGCGTGGGAACACCCACAGCAACACCCATGTCACGCCCCTAACACGCAAAGTGTTGCGTGAACAGAGGCGATATTTACAAGCACAGGTTAAGTCACGCAGGGTGACTTTACCTGTTCTTGTAAATATCACTTAGCAGGCTGCGCCACAGGTGCGTCACGCAACGTGATGCACCGGCGGCGCTGGGGCTTGTAAATCTGCCCCCAATTCTTTATGTTCTTTAGAATCCGTGGTATGGTAACTTTGTAAAGTCTGGACTCCAGAGGGTTGATGTATCACTTGTGTTTCGGATAGCTGGAATGAAGTTGAGGATCTCAGTGGTTCTTTTTCAATCCTGTCTAAGGTAATCAGTAGGAGAACCAATTTATATATTTATCTTATACCACGAAGCCCTCTCATATTCCTTCAATATGGAAAGAGGATCGACCATTGAGATCAACTGGTCTGTTATTGTTTTCATAACCTCATCCACAAAGAGAGAGACATGGTGGTCATCTCCCCAAAATGTACCCCCTTGAATGTCACAGAATTGCAGATGATCATAGCCAATGGCTCAATAGTCAACACAAAAAGGAGTGGCAACATCGGACAGGCCTGTTGCATACTCCTATGAAGCTCAAATAAGACAGATTGTATCCTGTTAACCAATGTTAACCAATATTCTTGGCACGTAGTAAGAGGAAATAATCATTTTAATGTAAGCTTCACCTATGTCAAGTTTCCACATGGTTTCCTTCCTGAAGTACGAGCTCAACCAATTTAAGTTAATTTCTAAATCTAGTGCAATCACAGCAGTCTTCAATTTTCTTCAGCTCGGCTCCTCTATGAAAAGAGTTATTCTCCTTTTATTGTTGAAATTGGTGCAGCGCAAAAGTTGCCCACCCTTTACACATCACAAATACCTCTCAGATACTTAAGAGACACACGGTATGAAAGTGCACTTAGCACATGTATCTTGTATCGTTTGACAAACTAATGTAAGTGTTGCACTTGACATTACTAAAGAGTGCATTCACTGTAGGATTGGAAAATTTCTTCACATTAATGTTTTTTACCATAACTGAGTGTGACAAATAAACCATCTTCATTTAGTAGATAATGTACTTGACAAATAGATGAAAGTTGATTTTATAAACGTGTGCTACTCTACCTGGATAATAGCTAATGGCCTGTAACTAAATAGAGACCATCATTACCTATGTAGAATGTGATTTTACATAAAACAACATAAAGTTTATGTGATGCATGCATTAATATTTCATATAATTGACTTAAATGTAGTTCTTAGCCATACTTACAGATGATTACTTCAAAGACTTACTGAATGTTACAAGTAATGTGAAATTTAATGGATTAGAACTTATAATCATTGTATTTAAATGTACACAAGCGTATTAAATGTGCACCATTGACTTAACGTTTAAGTTGTCATAAGTAGGCCTGTATTTTACCATGGTGCCTAAAGCATTTTTCTGCTAACTCGACATTTCTTGCAGGTATTCACATGCATTGTTAGTCGTAGAATAGATAGATTACTGTACCAGAGATAGAGACAAAAGCCTGAGAAGAAGACCTTGACACAGTAACATGGGGAACCAGAGCATCATCTGAAAGACCTATTGAGCAAATCTAACCTTCTGATGTGTGCGTGAGAAACTGATGTCATTCCCACGTCTAGTATGCAACTTTTTCCCAATGTAGCTGTCTGCTACCTGAGAACCGGACTGAAACAATGGACCCCTGATGATGCATGTAAATAGGGTGTTACCCAGTAGAGTTTGTGTTATAATGTAGTGTTCCCCCCCATCAGACTTAAGAACCCCTTTCTCCAGAGATGCTGTAGGAAGACTCTTTCCAACCTTCTCTGCTCTGAGAGGTTTAGACCTCAATGCCTATCTGATCCCTTCTAAGTGTGGCTTAGGCTAACACTTTCCTCTTGACCCATAGAAGACTCTTGACCGAGCTGCTGAAATGCTGGCACCTTCTAAACCTAAACTAATTTGCTCCATTCTGAATTTCTTCATGGAATTTACTGATTTTAGAGACTCTTTAGATTAACAGAACCATCCTCTTAGTCTGGACCTAAATTGCTGTGACTCTAGATTTACCTATGACTAGGCAACAAAACTTGAGACTTTTCTCTGACCATCAATTCCTTTTATTGATATTTTGATTAATTCCGGTACGCCTAAACTTCTTTAGGAGGTTGGTGTTTTCTGTTATTCTATATCTTTATAGCATTGTGCTGCGAGTAGTGTATTTGAATTTAATTTTGAAATTGTAATAAACCTCCTTAACCGAAGCTACCAATTCCTGATCCTCATTGTGTATCCAAAATGGGTAGCACTGCTAATTGAATTTTGATTGATTCTAATGCTAACTCCCATCACCTCTCAGTCAGGAAGAAAGGTCGGTCAGAGGACCAATGGTAAGCAAGTGGGCCCAGAAAACGCTGTATCAAAGTTTTGGCATACTCTAATGAACCCTGATGATCATTTATCAAGTCAAGAAGCACTTCCGATACCCTATTAGCCAGAGTCTTCACGTATATTATATTATTCTATTATTGGCACATTTCTTCTTGGAAAAGGTAGCCAATATTTATGACTCCTTTCTTGTTGAAGCAAGAGACGCTCCCTTTTTGAATGTTTGGTTCGACTGGTCAGAGGACAGCACTAGGCTGCTTAGTTTCAGACCCATTGATGTGGTAGAGCTAACAGCTTTATATGAGTCAGTAAAGTCATTAGATTCAGCTTCTCTGCTTATTTTGGAACAAGGCTTGGAAGTGATCCACCCAATTTTAGGTGAATTGATTAACAGCTCCTTAGATTCTGGCCAGGCACTTGGGAGATGGAAGCGTGAGGTTGTGGTTCTGACCCTAAAAAAGCCATTGCAGGACCCCACCAAGCCGGACCATTTTTGCCCAGTCTCACTTCTACCACTATTCTCCAAAATTGCAGAGAATGCTGTTAATAAATAGCTCTCTGCTTTCGTAGAGAACCATGACCTGCTACATAAAACCCAATCTGGGTTCCACCCTCCATATAGCACTGAGTCAGCGCTACTGCTGGGAACAGAGTCCGTTCGCCAAATTTTGGATGCTGGTAAATCTGCGGCACTGCTGATGTTGGATCTCAGTGCCGCGTTCGATACAGTGTGCCATAACATCTTGTTAGAGAGACTCTGGGAATGTGGGGTAGGACATAAAGCTCTGTCAAGGGTGCTCCCATTAAAAAGCAAGGGGTGCCACAAGACTCCTTTTTGAGCCCAACCTTGTTCAACATTTATGTCTGACCATTGGCAGAGGTAATTGAGAGCTGTGGGTTCTCGATTGTGTCATATGCTGATGACGCACAACTCATTATCACACTTTCGAAAATGCTACTCAGATGGCCGCATTCTTAAGCCCCTGCCTTGCTGAAGTGGCCAATTGGATGGACTCAAATTGCCTTAAACTTAATGCGGGAAAAACTGAGGTTTTGACATTAGGTAACCAGACAAACATCTGGCAACTGCTTGGTGGCAATACAAATACACACAGAAAGGAAAAGGAGGAAATTAATTACTCTGTTAGAGCAAGAATTTCTCATGGGAAAACTGCAAGGTTCTTTAAAAATGCCCTCACCCACTAGTAGTGGCATGCTTCATCATAGGACGTACTACAACATCCCTGCACAGACCAACGCCAGCGATGAAGCAAAGGGAAATGTGGGAGACAATACACATATATATATAGAGGAATCTACTCTGCAGAACAAAATGAGAATACCTCTGGGACGTCCCTACTCCTCTTTAATATTGGGCTCCCTGGATAGGATTACAAATCAATAAATCAATAACAGTGATGAAGTGGGGGTATTAGTGCCCCTTCATACCTACTATCTGTTATCTCTTGTTTTGGCTGCTCTCTGTCCCCCAACTGGGTCATTCGGCCTTCCTCAGGACTAAAGCTCCCACATATTTTACCACCCCTTATATTTAGTCCTTATTAAGTAGGTGGGGATACATTTAATAATAAGGAAGGAAGGCGCCCCCTATATGTATTTTAAGGTCCAAGAGTGAGGGGGAAAAAATAATCACTATAAAGAGATACTCTTGTCTGATCTATATTTCTTTATGTGTGGCCTCCTATGGGCTCAGATGTTAGACTAGGCCCCAACCCATTTATCAAATGTGACTCATTATTCAAAAAATATAATCAATTTATTTGTAATTTTTTGTACATATAAAATATTTTTTCTCTTTTTTCTATAGATTTATAATAATATACTGTGATCTGAGTTTACATCTGTTCATGTACGACAAATTATAACAGTTGTGATATAATTTATATATGATGAACCAATTAAACTTTACAAGACATAAATATAGGGACAAAGAAAATCATTTCACAAATAACATATATTGCACAACAACTTTGTCACACCAGATCAATGATGCAATATACTAAAAATCAAAAATAACCCCATGCCTCATCCTCACTCAGTCACTCTCATCAGGCAAACACTCACTCATACCCTAACACACATACACAGAACAATACCATTGCACTGGGAAATCCAAATATTGATATAGACATCCACCATTAGCCTGATTTTTAATTTAACAGGTCTGGGTTTCTTCCACTCGTGTGTTGTCTTAGAAGCAGATTTCCCCTGAGGACAGATACGGTCAACGCACGTTTCGGTGGGAGAACTTTACAAGCACCTTCATCAGGACCAGATTATTTACAATGCAGAATCTCAGGTAGTGGGCCGGGGTTATCTGAGAGATAGAAGGAGTCCTTTGAACTTCTCAGTCTCTATGGCTGCCATGGGTACAATGAGAGACGGACTGCCGCGTTTACGTCCAAAGTACAAGAAACGATCAGTTGGATATGGTTTCTTTTGAACCCTCCATTTAAACTATTTGCTGTACCCCGTTTGACAGTGGGACAGGATAAAGTGTCGTATGGAGACTGACTCCCCACTGTATTTTGACAACTAGGAACGTTGTACTACGACATCGACTGTATGAATAGGAGGCGGGAGCATACCGAATGTGCATAAGTTCAGCTTTGCCAATAATATAATGGGCATAGAGACTGAGAAGTTCAAAGTACTCCTTCTATCTCTCAGATAACCCCGGCCCACTACCTGAGATTCTGCATTGTAAATAATCTGGTCCTGATGAAGGTGGTTGTAAAGTTCTCCCACCAAAACGTGCGTTGACCATATCTGTCCTCAGGGGAAATCCGCTTCTAAGACAACACACGAGTGGAAGAAACCCAGACCTGTTAAATTAGAAATCAGGCTAATGGTGGATGTCTATATCAATATTTGGATTTCCCAGTGCAATGGTATTGTTCTGTGTATGTGTGTTAGGGTATGAGTGAGTGTTAGCCTGATGAGAGTGACTGAGTGAGGATGTGACATGGGGTTATTTTTGATTTTTAGTATATTGCATCATTGATCTGGTATGACAAAGTTGTTGTGCAATATATGTTATTTATGAAATGATTTTCTTTGCCCCTATATTTATGTCTTGTAAAGTTTAATTGGTTCATCATATATAAATTGTATCACATCTGTTATAATTTGTCCTACATGAAATGTTGTAAAGTCAGATCACAGTATATTATTATAAATCTATAGAAAAAATAGAAAACATATTTTATATGTACAACAAATTACAAATAAATTGATTATATTTTTTGAATAATGAGTCACATTTGAAATATGGGTTGGGGCCTAGTCTAACATCTGAGCCCATAGGAGGCCACACATAAAGAAATATAGGTCAGACAAGAGTATCTCTTTATAGTGGGGATACATTTATCCAACATGCAATTACCTTACTTGACACACTCCTATGTAACCACACTCGGGGTGATCCTGAAATGACAAAAAATATATAAATAAAACAATAGCATTTTTCCAAATACAGGTGCCATACAGCCAAACAGTGAGTGAGATCCAATTTGTCTCTGGTTCAAAACTTCTTGTGTCTGACTAAACCCTTTAAAATTATTTATTTGCAAACTCTATTGATGCCCACAACTTTCTGTTTAGCAAGCATACCATCACCAGACACACACCACCCAAATCGTGAGGGTCAAAGGATTTGTTTGTGGAATGCAAAGTATTTAGCTTACCAAGTTTCATTAAGAATTTCTGTGAAACTGGGGTGCAAATGGGAGTGTCTCCCTGTAGTCACACACTGTTGTATAGAGTAAAAACATGTGACTCAAAACAATCAACAGGCAACTTTATTGGCTTCCTGTGAGACGAAGAGCTGCTTTCAAAGCTTTAAAATGTTGCTATAAAGTTATTATAGCAAAGGGCTGTGCTACTTGCAACCATATGTTAGACCATACATACCCCCAGGAACCTCAGATCAGCAAGGGAGATGCTGGCTATAGTTCCCAGATTTAGGAAATGGGCGGGAAGTCATTTGGCTACCTAGCACCCAAATTGTGGAATACTCCACCCTTAGCAGTTTGGCAGGCCCCGTCAGAAGAAACGTTTGGAAAAAAAACTTACAACCTGTTTTTTTAGAGCAGTATGTAGAGGGGTTTGAGAACTGCATGAAGGCGGATGGACACTGCTACTGAGCGCTGGGACATCTCTACTGAGGTTGCTATGCACTGTAGAAATTACATTATTATTATGATTATTATTAATGTTGTGCAGTGGGCCTGTAGGCATCACACTGCAGGAGATCCTGGCCCTGCTTGGAGAGCACCACTACACCCACCTCAGCTTTGGTGCTAAGGCTTTTCCCACTTCTGGAATTTACTAGGGAACAACTTCATTGTGAGAGTTGGGTTCGGGGCGAATACTTTATAGAAGTCTCCTGTAATGCTATTAGGCCCAGGAGCTTTGAATGATTTTGTTTGTTTTATCTCTGTCAAAAAACCCTAACACCCTCTCAGTGCACCCTTCCTATTCTGACATCCCCTCCTTCATCAAGACCTTGATGTTGTGCAAACAGGAGGCTGACATATTACAGAATGTTACAGTTGCGGCTCGCATGACTCGCAGATGGGGGGTTGGATGGGGGGGTCGCGCGGGGGTTCGCACGGGGAGTGGGGTGTTGTGGGAATTTTAAAATACAAAAAAACGTACCGCACCGGGTTCTGCGCCGCCTCCGCTCCTGCCCACGTTTTCCTGATGCGCCTGCTTTCCTGTTCTCCTGCCTCAGCCAGGAACAGGAAGCAGGCAGCCTCCCTTCCCTCCCCAAGCCAATCACAATGCTGCAATGGCAGCGTTGTGATTGGTCCGGACGGCGCCCAGCCAGGCGCCTACGGGGAGGCCATTTTCTCTATGTAGGCTGCATGCAGCCTACATAGAGAAAATGTAGAGTGCGCATGACTGCTTTGGTCGGCCCCAGAGGGCCGACCAAAGAGTCAGGGTACTCACAGTGGTGCAAGCCACTCCTCCCCGACCCGCCCACCCGCCCACTCACAACCAGGCATACCCGCCCGCCCCCAACCAGGCATACCCTGCCTTCTGCTTTCTCGCAGCACGAGAAGCAGAAACATAAAATGGTATTTAAAAATGTTTCTGCTTATTGTGCTGCGAGATAGCAGTGGGGCGACGCTCCTCCACCCTAATGGAGGAACCGCCCCTGGAATGTTATTGCTTTCAGCTTCTCCTTCATGTTGCAGAATATGTCATTATTTGATCTGGCGTGGATTTCAATATCTTCATATTTATCTGTAAAGCATTAATCTTCCAGCTCATGTTAGTCTTTTTTTGCACATATTTTACCCTTGCCACCAACAGACCTTCTTTCTTCGATTCCAGCTCCACCGGCCTCCTGCCCAGTTGGTTACACCTGACTTATAAGATGTCAATTCTTCCTTCATGCTGTGGCAGACCTTTGAAAGTTTCCGCTTCAGATCCTCCTTCTACTTTTTCCACAAGTTATCTGATGTTCCTTATGGTGTGAAACATGTGGTACTGACAAAAGGTTGAACTGAATCTCTAAGAGAGTCTAGAAGAAAAGGTGGCATTAAACGCTGGCCTCAAACTGCCTACAATCATGCAAACCATCATTTAAAGCCCTCGCCAATATCTGATACCAGACTAAATCCACTTCTTATGAAAACCTCATTACAGCCATTCATAACCACCCCTAAAATGTGTGCCAGTTTTTCCATAACCTCCTTACTGCACTCCTGTTTCACTGTTTTCCCTCACCACCACTGTCCTGTCATCCTACTTTCCATGGAAGACCATGTTCATCCATATTACACTTGCCACTCCATCTTTTCTCTTCCCCGGCTTTTGTACATAGCATGTGCCCCTTCACTCACACCTGGCCTGTTGGCCTTCACTGTTCTTCTGCTCAACTTGCTCAGCCCATGCATGAGACAACAAACCACATCTATACTCCTTTGATCTACTTGCTCCTAAATGATTACACTGATTGACCTAGCACCCAAATTATTCCACTCTTGAATCTGTACTTGCTATTCAACAATCGCCATTGGCACTTTGAGACTGCTGTTGTGATCACACTGCTTATGGCATCCACAAAGGTTCCATCCAGTGCCCCTAAATATAGGTGATTGACACATCCATGAAATCATTCACCCTTCCCACTCAATCTTCCATCCCATCTCTTCTCTCTGGCGTATATCCCTTCTGTTTTTAAACAGTTGTTGTGATCCTTCTGCTCAGGAAGCTCACAGGCAATTCATCCATTCCTTAAAAACAAATTCCCCATTCCTTCCGGCACGGACCTGTCGCTCTTCTGTCATCTATGTTTAAAACTCTCGAATATGGGTGTTTAGTTGACTTACACTCTTCCTCCACCCGCAGCCCATTGAGCCCTTCCAGTCAAGCTTCTGCTCTCTGCACTTAATAGAGAATACTCTTACCCTACTACTTTTTCGCTGTAATTATTACTTCTGATGAGTCAGTTACCTTTAAAACATTCTAACACCTACACTCCTGAACACCATCTTTTAGTTTCTCCATCACGGCCTTTAGATGGTTCTTTTCATAGTTCTCTGATTGCTATTTCACGGTCTCCTACTCGCCTACTTACTAGCCATGTGGCACACCACAAGGAGATGCCCACCAAGGCTCAGTTACTGGCTAGTTCTTGCTCTCATTCCACAACACCTCTCTCTCTGTAACATCATCACATCATTACCACCTTTTTGCCAATGGCATTGAAATCATCTTCAGTTTTTCCACCTTTACCCCACCACCTTCAATAACCAAGACCAATTTTCTCCCCTTATCTATTGTACCCACATCACTATTCCAAACCACCTTCTTCCTAACAGCATTACCCACTCACCGTCATCTATAAACATATATATGCTCTTTGACAATCAACTGAAGAAGACCTTCCTCACTGTTTTTACTTACCATAATGACATTTGTGTAGAGCACATTTTGCTATTATTATGACCTCATAGCCCTGTCTGCAATTGTTTAGCTCGGCGCATGGTTCTGGGGTCACCTTTGAAAACCAGAGACCAGTTTATCTTGTGATGATATCTAAGAAGGTATTTTGTTCTGGCTATATTCATGTTTAGGTTGCTATGTCTTAGTCAGTAATCTGTGGTTGTAGATTTTGGTGTTTAAGGTTTAAAGTTAGAGTGATTTAGCAACTGCTTAGTCATCTTCTAGGTCGATGCCACGCCTATTGCCCAGTGCATAGTTATGCATTTGAATGTGTGTATATAGTGTGACGTTCTGCAACCTTTTCAATCCATGTATACTGTCCACTTTCTGATTTGCATGTGCATAAAAAGGGTGTAATACCAATTAGCCAAACTTAATGGTTACAATTACCCAATTCTATCTATTTAACATGCGTAAAATCCGCCAACAGTGTTCCTAATGCATATACATTCACCAGCTCGTTATGTTGAGACTGTCTAGAGCTATCACAGCTTATCACTATCTCCACGAGACACGTCGGCTCCTCTTCCAATTCCTCATTATGGACATCATTATATACTTCCATGCCTAGTATCCCCTAATCTGAAAAACAACTTGAACATGTGCTGTTCAGGGCAGCTAAACCTATGCTCTTCTACTCTGAACCTCCTAACCATGACTAATCCTTCGTTTGGCTCTTACTGTTTCCGGGTGTTCCGACTATTGACCCCACTGCATGTTGAATATTCTCTCATTGTCCTGAGAGCACGTACCTCCATTCCAGAATTCAGGAAATCCTTAAAGCTCACCACCAGTACCTTCTTAAACTGTCTGCTCCTCCCAGAACCCACAATAATTTTAGTAGAGAAACTCCAGAAGCAATTACAATTGCTAACACTAGAAATCACAAAATTTAGCAAACATAGAAACGCTTTTTTTGAAAGTGTCTAACTTTTTTTGCTCAAAAAAGAATTATTATTTAACATAGAATAAAGAAAGAACCATTAGGATCTGTAAATTGTATTTGCTCAAAAGTAAAGCAAAGCATGTGCATCTTGAGCAATAGGCATTCGAAATGTGAAACATCTCTGAATACCCAAAAGTTCACTTTAAAAGAAAATTTAAAAGCAAACCAATTTGTGACAAAAGAATTAAATTCTTGGAAAAATGAATCCATTTATCACGGTGAATATAGAACGTAAGACTGCAGTCTCAAGTTGCACGAAAGTAACCTCAGCAAACAAAAACACAAGACCATAATTAGACATAGTGTAGCACATTTTAATCCACATAGTCAGATGTTGATTGTTTTCCCTTGTGATCATTTTATCAATTTGATGTTCACCCGCTAATATTTATTTTTAGCAGGTTTGGTATGTTTAATTAATATACTTAATTTTGGAGAAAAATGGGAGGAAACTAACTTGGGTCAGATAATTAGCTGAAGGATTTGTTATGTTTATTTGTATAGCGCACAACTCACCTGAGAGGGTATCCTGGTGCTGAAGCAGGAGCTATATGGGCTGAGCCAGGGTCAGGGCTGGAAAAAGAGCCAGATCTTCAGTTTCTTTCGGAATCAAAGAACTGAAGAGGAGGCTCTGATGTGCAGAGGCAGGTCATTCCAGGCTTTAAGAGTGAGGTACAAGAAGGCATGAGTGTCAGATCGGATTCTGCATATGCGGTGATGTGTTCGAGTAGAAGTCCGGCTGAGCAGAGGTGTCTGGTAGGTTTGTGGATGTGTATGCAGTTGTTGAAGTACATGGGTCAATTTTGTGTAAGGCTTTGTATGTGTGCATGAGTAGTTTGAAGAGTGCTCGTTTGTGAATTGGATGCCAGTAGACCTCTTTGAGGTGCAGGGTGATGTGAGTTTAGAGTGGGATGGTGGAGGGTGACCCTGGCCATTGAATTTTGCATGTTCTGGAGTCTTTTGGTCAGTTGAGCATTAATTCCAGCATAGAGTGCATTGTCTTAGTCCAGCTTGCTGGAGATGAGAGCTTGTGTGATGGTTCAGTGAGTGTTTAAGGGGAGTTTGAAGATCTTCTTGAACATCTTGAGTGTGTGGATGCAGGAGACGGCAACTGCATTCACTTGGGCAGGCATAGTGAGTTGGTTGTCAATTACTATTCTGTGATTTTTTGCTTGGTTTGTCAGGAGGGGTACAGGTCTGAGTTTGGCATGCCACCAGGTGGAGTCCCAGAGTAATATGTCTTTGCTTAAGATTACTACTTCCATCTTGCCTGTGTTGAGCTTGAGGCAGTTGGTTTTCATCCATCTGGCAACTTCGGTCATGTAGGCAAAGAAATTGGTCAAGGTGTTTGGCGTCTTGTCAGAGAGGGAGAGTATGAGCTGGGTGTAACCATCATAGGATATGATGTTGATTCCATGGGCGCGGAAGATGCTGGAAAATGGGGTCATGTAGGCATTAAACTGAGTGAGGCTGACTAAGGAACCTTGTGGAACTCTGCAGATGAGGTTGACAGCGTCCACGGAGAAGAGGGCCAGGATGATTGACTGGGTGTGGCCTGTCAGGAAAGAGCAAATCCAGTGAAGTGCAAGACCTTTGTACACTTGTTGGATAAGAATGGGGTGGTAGAAGGTCTTGAAGGCTGCAGAAGAATCCAGTGGGTGGAGGGTCGCAGTGTAACCTCTGTCCATGATCAGCCCGATGTTGTCCATGGCGGCGATGAGGGCGGTCTTTGTATTGTGGTTGGGCCTGAATCTAGATTGAGTGGTGTTGAAGAGGCGGCTCTCAGTGAGGTGGGTGGCTAGGTATTTATCATCTTTTCCCTTACTTTTGCTGGGAATGGGAGCAGGGAGATAGGCCAGTAGTTGGCTAGCGCCTTTGGGATTGCTGAGGGTTTCTTGAGGAGTGGGAGTACTGAAGCATGTTTCCAGGTGTCTAGTTAGGTGGCTGTGATGATTGAGTCATTCAGGGTACTGGTGAGGGCTGCACTCTTGAGGTCCAGTCCTTTGATGAAGACGTTGTGAGGGCAGCAGTCTGAGGGTGGTCCAGAGTGTATGGACTGAATGGTTGTTGCGGTTTCTTGTGTGGTGATGGTGGGTCAGGGTTGTCCTCTGGGTGTTGATAGAGATGGGAAGGAGGGCTGCGAGGGTAAAAGGGTCTGGTTGGGGCTCGAAGTTTTCATAGATGCTGGTGATCTTTTTGCTGAAGAATGTTGAAAGCTGGATGCAGAGGTCCTGAAAGGGGGGTTACGCTGGTGGATATTGCTTCCGGAGAGGTGAAGTCTTTCACTATAGCAAAGAATTTCTTGGTGCTGCTGGTGCTGCTTTTGATGCGGTCAAAGGTGGCAGGGCATTTGGTGGCTCGGATTTGCTGATGGTAGTGAGGGAAGATTTTTAGGTGCTCTTGTCGTTGTCATTTTGACTTTGTTTCCATCTGTGTTCAAGTTGCTTGCAGTGGTGTTTGGCGAGCCCGAGTTCTTCTGTGTACCAGCTTGCTTGTGGTCTGGTTCTTGTGGCTTTGTTGGCTTTGGCAGAAGCCAGGGTTTCTGCACAGGCTGTGAGCCAGGCATTGAAGTTGGAGATGGATTCTAAGAGGCTGTTGTTGTGTTGGGAAGATAGGATGCTTCTCAGATCTTGTTCCAGTCCTGTCGTGAAGATTTGGTGATGGTGCTTCTTCTGTGGTGTGAGACGGGTATGCTGAAGTTGATTAAGGTATTGTTGGGCCAGGTGGTTTGTTTGGATCTGTCTACTATTATGGTGCTGAAGCTGGTGAAAATAGGGTCCAGTAGGTGTCTCGCACTGTTTTAGGGGCCTTCCACTTGCTCGCTGAGTCCAATGTTGGGCAGGTCCTCAAGGAGGTTAGTAGTGTTGGGATCAGTCAGGTCCTTCAGGTGGTAGTTGAGGTTGCCAAGGAGGCTAAGGCTCTAAAGTTTAAGATCAGGAGGATGACAAAGTCTGCGATGGTGCTGCTGACATGGTCCAGTAGGTCGGTATACGAAAGTGCCATCCAGGGTGTAATTAGCATTGATGAGAAGTTTGAAGGGCAAGTGTTCCACATTGCTAGTGGTGCTTTCCGAGGTGATGGAGCTTGAATTCTTTGAAGAAGACAGGGATTCTACCTCCGGGTCTGTTTCCTGTCCTGTTTTGCGATCTTGTATCCAGGCGGGGTAGATATAGCGATATAACGGGGGCTAATAAGGGAGTCAGACAGTTTTCAGTCAGGAAGAACAGGTCTAGTGAGCGGTTGTGTAACAGATCCTAAATTTCAGTTGCGTATTTTGTAAGGGAGCGAGTGTTGAGTAGTATGTGGACAGAGAAGGGTGTGGTGTAGTGGGTGTCTGGTGTGTGTGGTCATGTGTGTTGGGTGTGTGAGGTGCTTGGGGTGAGTGAGCTGGGTGTGGGTGGGTACATGTGAAGTGGCAAGTCGTGCAGGAGAAGGCACCTTCAGTGTTGGGCAGTTTGATATGGCAACAGCACTGGGAGATATGACCGGGCTTCAGGGCGCAGAGAGTCATGGTGGTGTAGCGATGGGGAAGAGGTGAGTGAGAGGAGGACCAGGGGTACTTGCGCTGTGAGCAGGTGAGGCACAAACTGGTGCTGCAACTTCAATTGAATGAAGACAACTTTGGCCCGGAAATCAGTTCTGTCACTTCTTGTGCAGTTGGAAGATGGGCAACCCAGTGATGTCACTTCCCACAAAGATGAATGATGGGAAATTAGTCCCTTTGCTTGGCTTCTTCTTTTAAAGATAGTTTTGGCAAGAAACCAGTGATGTCACTTTCTCTGCAGGTGGAGGATGGGAAATCTAATGATCTCACTTACTGTGCATCTGGATGACAGGGTACCAGTGATAATTGTGAGTAGCATTAGAAACGTTAATTGATTTGATAATTGTGTTCTTGTATTTATTACTATTTTACATGTATGAAGTGTTGTCATATAATCTGCGCGGTACAACTGATTGCAAAATAGATTTGCCTAAAATAATGTTCATTACGGTTTACAATATAGCACGTAAAACCGAATTTTCTAAGACGAATTGGCCTTGCAAGGAATTAAATGTGTGACTTGCTGGATAGACATTCACACACACACATAACCATACACACACACACACACACACACACCTCCCCAATCTCCCAGTTCAAAGAGGGCTTAACTCACTAAGCCATTCTGCTCGCTGAATGCAATTTCCATCTGAAATTTTTGCCTCGAGATCTTTTGGGTGATGATTCCTGGAGGAGTCCTATAGCTTTTTAAAGTATGACTCAGTAATTTCTAGATAAACAAAAGTCTGTGCTGGGTTCTTATTGGGCAATTTCATATCATTCATGTAATTCTTTTTATGGGAAAGCAGAATGAGCAGTTAAAACCACAATATATTTTTTTAATTAAACCCCTTTCTATACCACGGATCTTGGCACGTAGGCAGCGGAAATGCCTAGATGAACAATTCATTTACAGGAATGCTCTCTGGGAAATTAGCACAAATATGACCTTTAAGCTTTTCAGTAATATGTTTGCTTTCTTATCCAAAATGCATAGGACACATACATAAAGTCAACTAGTTTCGTGGACAATGCGATGCTCCAACAGCTTACTCTGATTTAACATTTACCTTGAATTGAACAGAGCTGGGTGAGGGTGGGAAGTGTTAGTACATATAGATCTCCCCACGACCAGGAGCACAGAGGATGATAGCAATAAGGATGAAAGGTAAGTGTAGTGTTACAGATACATTTCTGAAATATGATTATCTATTAGAAGTTTTATATAGTGCAGACAAGACCCCATAGATGGCAGAGCTCTTCACAGAGTAACAGGTTTCAAGAGCTACAGAAGTCAAATGGTGGCCATAATGTGGTAGTACAAACAAAGAAAGAACAGTAAAGTACATGTGAGATAAAACAGATTAATACATTGCAGAAAATAAGAGTAGACAAAATGTATAGCAATATAAACTGATAATCATTCACATAATTACAATCAGTAGTGATACAATGCATTTATACGCATAATGAGTTCTTTGAAATTCGTTGACAGGTCAGAGGAGGAAGCAACCTTGTCTCAGTGGAGATTGCAGATCTTTTTTGGAATCTGCATTAGAAGAGGATGTCCTGATAGCTGGTGGAACAGAATTCCAAGCCCATGTTGCACCCCCCTCCAACCCTCCCCAAGAAACGTATGTCTTTAGTGTTGGTTTCTTCTTGACTGATGAAGTTTTGACAAGGTTATGTAAAATAGGTGCTATTTAAACAGTGATACAAAGACATTGAAAGCTTGGTTAATACTGAGGGGCACACGTTTGCAGAGGCATGCTGTAGAACGGTCTGAAGGCCATTGATAAATATGAAAAAAGGAGACCAGGAGACGAGTAGTATGGCCATAATTACTGAGCAAAGGCTGTTGTTGTGTCGTGTATTGATTAAGAGAACACTAAGGATGATGTGATGAAAATGACCTAGGAACTTGAAAGTGGCCTCCGCGAAGCTGGACATAAGTTTCGCTTTTTCAAACTGCTGCATGATTGGCATTGGTCTCCACCCCACTTAACTTGGCTAATCTGACTACCACAGCAGCGTGTTGGAGATGCAGTCACCCAGATGGTGATATCATGCCCATAATATAGTCCTGTTGTTCTTTACAAATGTACTGGCAACAAGTTCTGGGCACATTGAACTAGTGGAATGGTTTGACCCTGCCACCATCCTTGGAGCTAATCTTTATTCATGATACATCGAAGGTGGCAGATTTGGATAATCATTTAAAGCATTGGATTATCACAGCACTTGAGGTGGCCACGATTGCCATCCTCTGCCATTGGAAGCAGGTGGACCCCCCTCGCATACTGACAGGATGCAAGATAGAAACTCCCTCACACAAACAATTTACCACCATGTAGACAAACTCCCACAGTTTGACAACATATGGTCCTCATTTGTTGCTAGGGCGTCCTCCCTCTTTGATTCCGAGGTGGCCTTGAGGTTTTGAGGAGGGTTGGGTCTTTCCTTCTTCCTTTTTCTACTCCCATTTGTTCCTCTTCACTCTCTCATTCACCTTCATTATTCTACTTTTCTTGATTATTCACAGTCCATTCTCTGTTCAATGCGGACGCATGCTTCAAATTGACTGAGGCTCTGAAGTATCTTTGATAAAAATGGACCCTCTGGAAGGAACTCCTACTGTGATACCGTGACTCGATATGGATTTGTTTTTCTGTTTCCATATTCTATTTCCTTTCTTGTGCTTATGTGCGATTGTTAACTACTGGAATGTGGTTTGTATATGAAGCTACTTGAATGATAAATATGGCCTAATAAAGAAATGTTATAACTCTTCTAGCTTCTTATAAATACATTAAGAAAATTTAATAAACCAATACCCACAAAAAGAGATTGGCCTAGGTAGTAAGGGAACAGGAGTATGGGGGAATGTGTTATGAGTGAGACATGTGGACCGAGATGAGTTGGGAGGTTAGGAAACCAGTACATACGATGCTGCACTAGTCAAGGTATGAAAGAATGATATTATGGGTGTATCTTGATGAAGTAAGCAACATTGACCGAAGCAATGGGAAGCAAAATTACATCTACCATTGGTGGCGGCCGGCACGGATCGGGGAGTCGGGGCGGGGGATAGGGGGACAGGGAAGCGGGTGTAACAAAAAAGAAGAAAAAAATACTTACCTTCTCGTCGTTTCCTCGCCGCATCTCTCCTCCGTAGTCCCTCGCTCCAGCCAGAACAGGAACCAAACCCAGGCTCCCCATAGCCAATCACAATGCTGCAATGCAGTGTTGTGATTGGTCTGAGTGCTGTGGCTCGGCGCTCAGACAGGCAGTGGGAGCCTGGGTATGTTCTCCACATGCAAAGTGCACATAAATGTTTGGCTGGCCCAAGACAGCTGGTCAAACATTCATGCGCACTTACAGAGTGTGCCCACCACTCCTCCCCCTGCTCTGAGGGCAGAGCAGCCCTGCCCCGCCACGTAATGCTCCTGCAGCAGGAACAAATAGAATGATAATAACATAGAGTTATTATCATTTTATTTTTCCTTTATTTCACCTCTAAAAAGCAGTGGGGCGAAGCTCCTCTGCCTTAGCGGAGGAGCCGTCACTGTCTACCATGCATATGGGGAGCAGATGGGGTCCGTGCCCCAGCACCTTTTGTCCACCTCGTCCCTTTGTGCCTCACTGTCCCAGCTATTGATGGCAGCCCTGTGCCAGGCGGCAAAACAGGAAAAAAAGATACCCCCTGTGCCTTGCTGCACATTTTCGTATATACATTAAAATACATTTTAGTATAAAGTAGCAATTGCTTTAGGCAAAACATAAGCAGAGTAGCATAGATGTTTGCTTAAAATGTTTAAATATGGTTATATATATACATATATATATTCACTGAAAAAAACATAGGTTTCAGGGATGTTATAGTTAGAAATTAGCATTTAAAAAAACCCATAGAAATTCACTGAAAAAACCATAGGTTTCAGGAACGTTATAGTTAGTTGGACATTTCACTCGTACAAAACCAGAGAAATTCGCCCGTTATAGTTAGTTGAGCTAACTATAACTCGCGCCCCCGCAATGCACTGCTGATGACATCACATATTACATCATTCATGACATGGTCAGTGACATCACTGATGACATCACTGATGACATCTCAAATGACATCACTGATGACATCATCCACATGAAAATCTGATGCACCTCATCACATCCTAATATAACCTTTGATACACCCACTCTAAAATACAGACTACCATTTTCGAAACCATAGACACACCAATACCAGTTACTACATACCCACTCACTGATTCCTAGGTCTACACACACATCCACTCATTCACCCATACAGTCACTCATACATGCAGTCACTCATCAATACAACACTATCATATGCACTCATACACCTATACAGACACACACAGCCAGAGTTACTCACACACCTAGTCAGTCATGCAAAGAATCAATCACATTTCCATTTACTCACCTATACTGTTATACACACACCACCTCACTTATTCATACAGATACTAACACATACTTACTCTCTTATACAATCAGATACAAGTACACACTCATCCATACAGCCACTCTCACAATCACTCACTCTCACTTATAGTCAATTATATACTCCAACTCTCACATACACTGCCTTTTACATATGTAGTTACTCGGACATGTACCACTGAGACATCCATTCACTCACCAACATACCCATACACACACTCACCCACCCATACAGCTGTTTCCACATGCACTCTTGAACCCATACACCCAGTGAATCAACCAGTCACATATCAATGCACAGAGTCACACACCTCCAACCCATCCACACAGACACTCAGGCACCCATACAGATACTCAGATAACCAATCAATAACCCATATACATACTCATGTAGCTACTCAACAACCGATGCAGCCACTTACACACCAACTAACAGACTGATACCGACATTTACACAGTTTAGTCACTAACCCATGCATTCAGTAAGACACGTTTAATCACTCACTTATACAGTCAGTCACGCACCTACTAAATCATCTATTCAGGCACTTATACACCCACTCATTCTTCAATACACCTTGGCATATATATATATATAAAACATATTTAAACTTTACAGAAACACACATTCACTGGATGATGTCATCAGTGATGTCATTTGAGATGTCATCAGTGATGTCATCAGTGATGTCACTGACCATGTCATGAATGATGTAATATGTGACGTCATCAGCAGTGCATTGCTGGGGCGCGAGTTATAGTTAGCTCAACTAACTATAACGGCCGAATTTCTCTGGTTTTGCACGAGTGAAATGTCCAACTAACTATAACGTCCCTGAAACCTATGGTTTTTTCAGTGAATTTCTATGTTTTTTTTAAATGCTAATTTCTAATTATAACGTCCCTGAAACCTATGGTTTTTTCAGTGAATTTCAAAGGTTTTTTAAATGCTAATTTCTAACTATAACGTCCCTGAAACCTATGGTTTTTTCAGTGAATTTCAAAGGTTTTTTAAATGCTAATTTCTAACTATAACATAGCAGTCGCGTTTGCAGAGTGGTGGAGAAAGGTGATCGTGGCCTCTGAATACCTCTTAGCAATCCCACTGTGTGGGATTTACTGGAGGTAACAGGAGGGGTAGTTAGCCCCCAACGTCAACCTTGGGGCCAACTACCCCTCCTATTACCTCCAGTGAGTCCCACACAGCAGGATTGCTAACTTCTCATACTAGGCCACGCCCCCTTTCTCCACCACTCTGCAAACGCGCCCCCTGGTGCGTTGTAAGTTGGGGAATTAATTCCCCTTGAATACTGAGGGTCCCTGGAGGCCAACTTGCCCACCAGGTACCTCCAGTAAGCGCCACAGAGCTGGATTGCAGAGAGGTGGTCCGAGGCCACGCCCCTTTTTACACATACTCTGCAAACACACCTCTTGGCGCACTGCTGGTGGAGCGATGAGGTCCTCTTGTGTCCTGAGGACCTCAGGACACAAGTGGACTTCATCCTCCGAGCAGCAGTGCGCCGCGAGCTGTGTTTGCAGAGTGGTGTAAAAAGGGGCGTGACCAGGCCCATCCCCCGGCACCTGGCCTCTCCGTTGGGGACCATGGGCCCCAATGCCCCCACAGTCCTGCTGGCTCCCCACCTCCTGCGGGAGCCGGCATTGCTTTTGCACAAGGGGAGCTGCTAACATGCAGCTCCCCTTGTGCAAAAGCAATCTGCTTTGGTTTTTGGAAGCAAGAGCAGGTTTCCTGCTCTTGCTTCCAAAAACCAAAGCAGAGTTTGCTATGACAGGGCGGGAGCAGTGCTCCCACCCTTCCATAGCAAACAGCAATGTCCCGGGGGTGGGCACCCCGGGACATTGCAGTAGCCGGCCCTGGGGGGTGGCGGTCCCCAGGGCCATCAAGGACTCCTGGAGGGGGGGGCCGTGCGGCCCCCCTCCCTTCATTTTCAAAGCCCCGGGGAGGTGGTGGTCCCCGGGGCAGATTGGGGGGAGCAGGAGCTCCCCCACACCTATTTTGTTATTGATTAAAGTCCCGGGGAGGTGGCGGTCCCGGGGCTGCGGGGGGCCACGTGCCCCCTGCACATAATTAAATAAAGCCCTGGGGAGGTGGCGGTCCCTGGGACATGGGGGGGGCCTGGGAGCCCCCCCACATTCAATTAATGAAACCCCGGGTGTGGCGGTCCCCAGGGCTGCGGGGGCCCCCGCGGGCCCCTGCTATTTAATTTTGGCATTGCCCCCAGGACCTGGCCCACCCGGGGGCTCATTAAAATAAAGCGCAGGAGCCCGCGCTTCATTTTTTTTTTTTCGGCAGGATTCGCGCACCTAGCGCGAATTCTGCTGATTCTTTTTTTTTTTTTATGCTTTTTTGGGCCCTGGGGGTCCATGTGGGACCCCCTGAGCAGGCCTAGGGGGGTCAGGGTGTTTCTACCCTGCCCCTTTTCTTGTTTTTCACCTTTTTGTTTTACTGATTTCTTGTGACTCAGTTACCGAGTCACAAGATGGCTGCCAACACATTCTGGTTTAGAGTGTTGGCAGCCAATCAGAGTGAAGCTCGTGCCCGGGAGGAGTCACAACTCCTCCTCGGTGCTCAGATATCGAAAGTTTTCTTTTTTTAATTTCTCAGGAACTACTGAACGGATTTACACCATTTAAAAAAAAAGTCGCTTTCTGGACCAAGACCTACCTTTTTGCCAAATTTGGTGTAATTCCGTTCAGCAGTTCGGGCTGTAGCCGTTTCTAAAGTTCCTATGGAAATTAACATGGAGAAAACGTGTTTTGGGACCCCCCTTTTTTGTCTGCCCCCGCTTGACAAATCACCCCGAAACTTTCAAGACAGGAGCTGATTGGAGCGGGCCATTAGTTTTGAAAATTTCATGAAGATTCGTCAAACGACGTCAGAGTTATTGGCAAAACAAAAAACGCTTTTTGAATAGAAACGAGGTCTCAACCGCCAGTAGGTAATATATATATTACAGATGTCTTCTATCTCTATACAGTTATACTGTATAGTGCCTCACTAATTGCTGAACCACCTGAAGCAGTAAACCAACACTACAATAAAGGAATTGTACTGTAGCAAAAGTGCCAACTCATGTAGTAAAAATGTTAAAAAAATGACTAACACTGTAAAAAGACTACTACTCACCACTTGTGTATATATAGCTCACTTTCACTTGCAGTGCACTATGTGAACAAGGCCGTATGCCTGGCGGCCGAAACACGTCATTTTGGACCTTGATGACTGAATAAAAACACCTTGCCATCAATACTGCTTTGGAGTCTGTGCCCTTGTGTTGCGCCGTTGTGGCTGGATACTTTGGGATCCGCATGCTGATTTCTATGCAGAGTCAGGCTAACTCTGCCACACAGACCCCCTCTTTGGACATTTCTTTGGGCCCAAGGAATCCTTAAACAGCCACCCCATCAAATGAACTCCGGGAGGAGATACAAAGGATTGCGGCCCCCTGATTGTTGGATTTTTGCAAGCCGGAAAACCATCGTGCCTGAGGTTCAAGTTGAGTCGGAGGACCTAGCTGCAAATCAAGCACCGAGTGGTGAGTACTAGCTGCATATAAGCAACTTATCAGGTGAAAAAGGAGCACTGTTGGCACCTATACAAGCACATCGCAATTGCGATCAGTCCTTGCTTGTCGGCGGCCTGGCACATACATTAACAGCTAATCATCATGTCCAATGAAGCGCTGCGTGAAAGGGAAGCAGCGTTTGAGGCTTTATTTGACAATTTGCCCACTGTGCACAATCAGCCACGAACGGCTAATGCGCAAAGCGACACAGCCAATGACAACTACAAAAGTAAACTTAAATCACTGGAAAAACTGTTGAGAACAGAGATCACCAAATGGTGGGAGTCAAAGTCACTGCAAAAGTACAGAGATGCGGGCCGAGTCCCTCGTGGACTCAGAATAATGTTGGCGCCAAGCTTCGACAACCCAAATCCTGACATGCTCAAAGAGTGGGCGGAGAGCAATTTGGAGGCATCCATGAGGCTAGTCAACATCCTGATCAAATACGCAGAAATCGATTGCTCAAAAACACTCAAAGAGATTGAACGCATCAACACTGAACTCAACAACTGTGAGCAACAGGAAGCAATAAACAAAGGAAGAGAGGAGATTGCAACCCGCCTCAAAAAACACGAAGAAACAATCAAAACGCGAAAGGTATTCAAGTTCGCCCGCGACAAAGCGGACTATGAATGCGGGCAAATTTTCACCTTTGCCAAACGCTACGATAACATCAGGAAACAAAGGCTTAATAAATTGCTCCCACAGAACGCTCAAACAACGACTCTATCTGTCGCTGGTGGCACAGATTCCACATCAATGTCAGACCTGAGCTCAGCAATGGAAAGCGGGTCAGAATCAGATGACGGAGGTCGCAGGGGCGCCACGGCTGATGGAGCGGGTGCTAGCTTGGCTCAAGAACTTGATTTTTTAGTCCTGGACCGAAGACAAACACTCAGGCCAAGGGCACCAAAGAGTCAAAGCGCAGACGCAACCGCAGGAGGCGCGAAAGGAGAAAAATCAGAAAAACCCAAGCCAGGAAACAAAAGGAGAGGAAATTGGAGGCGTTAGGCAGTACAGATACTAAGACAATCATTAACTTAAGCCACATCGATCTTACGGAGGCGGAAAAACAGCTTCTATCCCTTGGCCTTACTTTCTGTCCGGAAAGTAGCTTTGATTACTGCGGCACCCGCATTGATGTTTACAAATTCTTAAGAAAACTTAAGCTTATTAAGTTCTTCAAACAACAAAAGAATGCCAGCAACGTCCAGAGTACACTCAGTAACTTGCCATCCTCTGAAACTATCCTGACAGTCTCTGATATTCCTATCATACGTACTTTGATTGATATAGATTCCACTGAAACAACAATTGCCACGCAAGAAAGCTCAGGGAATGAAATTATCACTAACACCACGAGAGTGCCAAGTCCTTTCAAGCCTCACTCTACCTTTACACCAATAATGCCAAGAGATGCGATCGACATCTTTAACAACGTCATCATTGATGAACTAAAATCTCTGCATCTCAAGAACCAACGCAAGCGACACAAAAACAACCGCCCGGAAAATAATCAAGATTATCATAACCTCATGAGAAAGCTACAAAAAGAGAATGAGGTAATCATTAATAAAGCGGACAAGGGCGGGAATATTGTTCTGTGGCCTCGGCATCTATACCTTGCGGAAGCAGAAAGACACCTATCAGACCACCAGTGCTATAAAATTTCGAGCCACAAAGAAATAGCCACCAGTAACAAAGATCTAAGGAAACACCTCAACTCCTTCAGAGCGCATGGAATCATCAGTAAGGATGAATTATCTTTCCTAAACACAGACTCCCCGGTGCTCCCGATCCTCTACTTTCTGCCCAAGGTGCATAAGAACTTAGATCCCATACCAGGGCGTCCCATCATTTCGGCGAAAAAGAATATGTGCGAGAACATCTCCAGATATGTTGATTATTTCCTGCAAGACATGGTCTCTAGCCTGCCAACATACCTTAGAGACACGAGTGACTTCTTATTGAAAATCATGGACATCCCATGGTGTAATGACTATTTGCTCATGTCACTCGACATCACCTCGCTTTACACAAGCATCAGTCATAGTGATGGAATCGCAGCATGCAAGCATTTTTTGAACAAAAAAAACGATAAACTGTTACAAGCACAATGAATTTTTGCTCTTCCTCATTGAATGGTGTTTGTTCCATAACTACTTCCTTTTCAACAAAAAGGTGTACCAACAGCTAAGGGGAGTGGCCATGGGAGCGTGCTTCTCGCCAAGCTACGCTTGTCTACATGTGGGAGCTTGGGAGGAGCAGGCACTCAGGGGACATTTGTCTGAAACCTGGAGCAACAATGTAATAACCTGGTTAAGGTTCATAGATGATGTTTTTGTTATCTGGAAGGGTGACACGAACAGCGCAAGAGCCTTCATTGATGCAATTAATTCCAACACCCTCAACCTAGAATTCAATGCCAATATCAGCACAACATCTATTGAGTTTCTGGATGTAGAGATATTTGTGGGAGGTGGTAAGCTGAATTCCAAATTACACAGGAAGCCAACGGCAGGGAACTCTACGCTCCATGCCGCCAGCTTCCACCCGAAACACCTTATCGCAAGCATCCCCTACGGAGAAATGCTGCGCCTGCGTAGGATCTGTAGCTCACCAACTGACCTAGTACAATGCCAGGAAGATGCACTCCAGCGCTTTAGAGCCAGAGGTTATTCTATAGCCAACATCAGAAAAGCTATGAACAGAGCCAACCAGACCCCAAGGGAAGACCTCCTCACAGGTGGTCGTGAAACTGAAATCGACACCAGTATCCCCAACCTAGAACAAACACATAGTGTCACCACTAGGCTTATCACGACGTACAATACTGAGGCCCGTACTATCAGATCGGTTATCATTAAGAAATGGGGCATCATCAGATCAGATCCCATCCTAGGCCCAATAGTGTCAAATCAGCCCGACATCACATATAAACGGGCATTCTCAATGCACGATGCCCTTGTTAGGAATAGCCCAGAGGTTATATCCAAAGGCAACCGGCTGTCAGACATGAAAGGGTTTGTCAAATGTAATAGCTGTAGGGCTTGTAAATTTGGTAAAAACATCACCCAAGTGGACTCAGCTTTCAGAAAGAATCCCCTCATCATTAAGCATCGCCTCACATGCAAAACTGAGTTTGCCATCTATTTGCTTGTCTGTTCATGCAATCTTTGGTACATTGGGAGCACCAAACTGCCGGTCCACCAACGCATCTTGCAACATCTCAGGGCAATAGTTAATAATGACTCAGCGTATCCTGTAGCGAGGCATTTTAAGGAAAGACACAGTAACAACTTGGACCATCTACATTACTCAGTCATTGATTGCATACCAGCGCTCATGAGGGGTGGTAATCGAGAAAAGCTCCTGAGACAGCTAGAAAGCAAATACATCATTGAGTTCAATACAAAATCTCCTGCAGGCCTTAACATCAGGGAGGATCTGCACAACTTTCTGTGAAGCTGGGTCGCATGGGCAGGTTGAGCTAGAAGGCAACACAAACATTCGCTGTTATTTGAGGTCAACTGAATTTGTCTGAAACTATGGCTCCCATCTCTGGAACCCTACATCTAACATGCATTTGTGCCATGAATTGTATATACCCTAACTCCCCATTTTTTTTTAGAACACTACTGTATAAACGTTATGTTTTCACATAACTAAGAATATTTTGATTTGCATAGTACGTCTATAACCAAACACTGTGAAAACCAACATGTGATTACCTTAGAAACTCCAGACTGAATATGTTTGCAGCTATGGCTCCCATCTCTGAAACTCTACACGTAATGTGCATTTGTGCCATGAATAATGTTCAACTAAACTGTATCCTTTTTTTCCAGTACAATAATGCATTAATGTTTTGATAACTTAAGATATATGGATTTGAGTATAACGGCAGAGGCCAATCGCTGTGAATACTAACATGTGATTGTACCTTGTGGGCCCGAGTATCATTTGAAACCAATTTGGTATCCTACTTACATAGATATCTTGTGTGAATACCCATTAATGAACCATACTGTTCCTTCTAATTTTACCAAGATGTATTCGCACACAATCTCACTCTTCATACCGAGCACACCCCTTCCTTTCACAATACACACTCTCAGCACCTACTTGTGAGTAGTACTGTCGGAAACTCTTTTTCTCTACATATGGCACCGAGTGAGTAATTGTCGTAGTATCGTGGTCAGCATTATCATGGCGCTGGTTATATAGTACAAGGAGCTTAACCCATTGAGGTCTAGTACACCACCCGGCGAAGACAAACTCTCAGACAGCAGAACACACGCGGTAACGGTTAGCCTGCCTTTGAATGCGCAGCGTCCTCAAATTAGATCACACCCGACAATCGTGACACTCCACACACACCCGGGATACTCACCGTGGTCATTGCAATTTCACCGCATCTCCACAGCGCTAGGACTTAGCACATTACATCTCAACAATAGAGCTGCCGTCGTGCACGACTAATCCCGCGCGCACGCTGTCCCACTTACACAGGTCTTACAGATGTCTTCTATCTCTATACAGTTATACTGTATAGCGCCTCACTATTTGCTGAATCACCTGAAGCAGTAAACCAACACTACAATAAAGGAATTGTACTGTAGCAAAAGTGCCAACTCATGTAGTAAAAATGTTAAAAAAATGACTAACACTGTAAAAAGACTACTACTCACCACTTGTGTATATATAGCTCACTTTCACTTGCAGTGCACTATGTGAACAAGGCTGCATGTCTGGTGGCCGAAACGCGTCATTTTGGACCTTGATGACTGAATAAAAACACCTCGCCATCAATACTGCTTTGGAGTCTGTGCCCTTGTGTTGCGCCGTTGTGGCTGGATACTTTGGGATTC